>CAKNYM010044686.1:10673-35961 GCA_932195095.1 Andricus curvator | reverse complement strand
AACAAATTTTTTTGTTTTTAGGAATTGCAATAGGAGCATTTTGTTGTATTTGTCCAAATTTGATCGTTGAATTCTTGTTTTGTTTTCAAGAATTCTATACATTAACTTGATTATTGGACGTTAAATGGGATTTTGAATTTGATTTTAATCTAATTTAAAATTCTTAAATTTCAAATCAATTATTGTTCAATTTTCAATAATCGAACTACAGTTCTATATAATATACTGGTCATATATATATATTTTTTTTTTTTTAAATCTTCATAAATCTACATTTTGTTTGAAATCTTTGAAAATCTTTTCAAATTTAAAATTATTTTCAAGTCTTTCCAAAACTTTTACACCTTCTAAATATCATCTAGAATAATTCGAATTTTTTTAAATCTTGCACAATTACAAAAAATTGCCTGAGAATCTTCTAAATGCTTTTTTGACAATTTTGGAAATATTTTTAAATGTTTTAAAATCTTTTTAAATATTCTCTGAAGTCTAATTTAAAAAAAACATTTAAAATCCTGGTAGCAATTTCAAGAAATTTTTTTATTCTCTTAAAAGCTTTCAAAATTCTCAAGATTTAAATCATGTTCCAGTCTTTTCAAAATTTCTGTCGAAACAATTCGTTTTTCCTAAAAAAAATTTAAATTATGCAAAATTAAACAAATTTTCCTAATATTTTCCAGCTTCGTTTTCGAAATATTTTGAAATCTTCAAAACTTAAAGTTAAACTTTTCAAATAAAATCTAAATCATTTAAAATTTTCCCAGAAACCTTATTTTAAGCACCGGTAATTTTTTGGTTACATTCAGAAATCAATTTTATTTGTTAAATGACTTTTAGTCATAATTTTGAATCATTCGATTTAAAACTATTCAGATTTAAAATATTGTGCTTTTAGAAATTACACTTATTACACTAATTTTATTACACTATTTGAAAAAACTTGTAAAATATCAAAAACTAGAAAAAAATGTTTAATTATTATGTTTTTAAAATTTAAAAATTTGATTTTAATTTATTTTGACTGATTCAAAAAGAAAGTTTAATTTCAAACATTTACAACTTGTTTTTCAAATTTTTCAGCCAAAACATTTGAAATTTTCCATATTGACAACTTTTAGTCTACAATATTTTAATTAAAAATTTCCCGATTTTAAATTATTCAAATAAAAATGTGTTGCTTTTAAAAATAACACTCATCATACTAATTTAATTGCAATAATTGAAAAATGTTATAAAATATCATAGATTTAAAAAAAAATTTCACTATTGTGTTTCTTGAAAAAAAAAAAATGATTTTATTTAAATTCGACTGACTTAAAATAAAGGTTTTCAATTTTAAAACATTGCTTTTTGAAAAAAATAATCATTTTGATTTGAAACAGAAATAATAATTAATAATATAAGTTAATATAATTAATTTGCATCGAAGAAAAAGGGAATTTTCAACAAAATAGTTAAATTTTCAACCAAACTGATATGCATTATCTACCAAAATAATTGAATTTTCAACGAAAAAAAATACGAGTTTTCAACAAAATAAGTGAATTTTCAACTGAAAAAGTTGAATTTTCTAGCAAAAATAGAATAGTTTGACTTTCAGTCAGAGAAATAAGTTTTTAAGCAAATAAAATAAATTTTCAACGAAACAGTTAAATTGTCAACCAAACAAATTAAATTTCTTCAAAAAAGGATAAATGTCTATACAAAATTCCGACAAATAATTTAGTTTAATTATTAGTTAAAAAAATTAATTTTCAATGAAAAGAACTAATTTTCAACCAAAGAAATGAAATTTAAACCGAAAAGATTAACTTTCTACGAAAAAATATCAATTTTTATCAAAATATACGAATTTTCAACCAATTTCGATTTTTGAAAGGAATTTTCAACTGAAAAGGTTAATTTTCTACCAAAAAGTAGAATAGTTTAATTTTTAGTTAGAAAAATAAGTTTTCAGGCGAATAAAATAAATTTTCAACGAAATAGTTAAATTTTCAACCAAATTAAATTTCTACCAAAAAGATTAAATGTCCAGAAAAAAAATTTCGTCAAATAATTTAGTTTAATTATTATTTAAAAAAATTACTTCTCAATGAGAAACTAATTATCCACCAAAGTTATAAATTTTCAACCAAGAAGATTAATTTTCTACCAAAAAAAGTGTAATTCTTAACAAAATACATGAATTATCAACCAAACATTTAATTTTCAATGGAATTTCCAACCTAATAGTTGAATTTTCAACCAAAAAAAAATGAATTTTTAACAAAAAATGGAATAGTTTAATTTTCAGATGAAGAAATAAGTTTTTAAGCAAATAAAATAAAATTTCAACCTTTAAAAAATTAATTTTCAATAAAAACAATAATTTTCAACCGAAGAAAAATTAATTTTCAATAAAAAAACTAATTTTCTACCAAAAAGGAATAATTTTTAACGACATACATGAATTTTCAACCAAATATTTTAATTTTTAATGGAATTTTTAACCTTATAGTTGAATTTTCAACCCAAATGGTGAATTAGTCACCAAGAAGATCAATATTCTACCACAAAAGACAAAGCTTCAACAAAATACAGATATTTTTGAACAAATCGATGAATTTTCAACTGAAGAAGATTAATGTTCAAAGAAACATAATATAGTTAAATTTTCAGTTACAAATTTAATTTTCAATAAAAAAAACTAATTAAACCAAAATTAAATCAAAAAGATTAATTTTTAATAAAATAGATTAATTTTCAACCAAAAATAAATAGATTAGATTGTTGAAAGAAATTATAATTCAGATCAGGAACAAAGAATTTTTCAAAAGAATTACAATTTTCACTTGAAATAGGAGACTTCTTAAGAGAATTATGATTCTGATTGGCAACAGGAAATTTTCGAACAATAATTGTACTGCAGATCTGAAATGTTTAAAAAGAATTATTTATTCTGAATTGAAAAATTTTTTAATTGAATTCTAAAATAAGGAATTTCCAAAAAGAATTAAAATTTTGACTAAGAACGGAGAATTTTATAAATTTGATTTTGAAACGTGATATGTTCTAAATGAATTTTGATTCTGGTTTGGAACAGGAACTTTAAAAAAAATATAATTCAGATCTCAAATAAAGAATTTTCCAAAATAATTATAATTCTGAATTGCAAGAAAAATTTATAATTCAGATATGAAAGAAGGAATTTTTCAAAAGAATTATGATTTTGACTTGAAAGAGGAAATTTTCGAGAAGAAATATAATTCTGACTTAAAATGGGGAATTTTTGAAAAAAAAAATTATAATTTTGTGTGGTAACAAGAAATTTTCCAATAGAGTAACAATCTGAACTTGGAATTTTCGAAAAAAAACCTGATTTTTAGCTTAGAACCAAGAATTTTTCAGACAAAAAATTTAATTAAGATTTGAAATAAGGAATTTTATGAAGGAATTACAGTTTTGACTAAGAACAAGAAACTTCCTAAAGGAATTCTGATTTTGGTTTAAGCCAAAGAATTTCATATCTGGAACAAGGAATCTTTCTGATGACATACAATAATTTTATCTCTGAACGGAGGATTTTTATAAAGAATTATCATTCTGATTTAGAATATAAAATTTTCGCGTAGAATGAAGATTCTGACTTGGAACAGGAAATTCAAACAAATATATAATTTTGTGTTGTCACAAGATACGTTCTAAAATGAGAAAAATTTTAATTTTTAATGCCGAATTTTTGAAAAGAATTCTGATTCTGGTTTGGATCAGGGACTTTGAAAAACAGAGTATTATTCAGATCAGTAATAAGACATTTTTCAAAATATCTACTCTAGATTCTGACTTGGCACGCGGAATTTTCCCGAATAACTATAATTCTGAATTGCAAACAAAAAATTTCCAGAAGAATTATAATTCTGATTTGGAACAGTAGCTTTAAAAAAATGTTTCGAAATGTTTCTAATTTTTCATAAACTACGTTTTATTTTAGGTATAAAGATATAAAAAATTAATTTTAAAATGTTTAAAAAGAAATTTCAATTCCTATAATCAATTTTCTACTTTAAACAAAAAGATATCTTCCCGTGATTTAAAAAATAGTCCTGGATTTCTATTTAGCCTAAGCTTAGTTTTTCCAAGGTTCATGTCTGTACATTATTCGAAGGAAAGCGAAAAAAAATTTAGTTCCAAATTATTATTTCTTCACCTTCATCAAAAATGTACAAATAATCATAACTCACGAAAATTACAGCCTACTTGAAAGCAGTCCGTGGCTTTATTATACTATATTCAACTAAAAAAATTTAAAAAAAAACCTAATGCATATTTTCATTTGTACTTTGATTTCATTTGAATTAATTAATTTCAAAAGAAAATTGAATAATTTTGTAATTTGAATGTTCAGAAAAATTTAGGAACAACCATTTTTAACATTTTGAGCTTGAAATTAATGAAATATTAATATTTTATTTATACCTGAGACTCCAATGAAAATATAAAATTATTTATTTCTTAATTGCTGAATTTGGTCCATTTTCTACAAAACGGTCTTAAACTATTGAAGGTTCCAACAACTTTCTCTTCGTACTCGGTTAGAATTTGTTTAAAAAGGTAATTTTTGAAGTGAACAATTTTGCTTGTTAAAATGTATAAATAAATTATCAGTAAAAAAAATTAATTTACAAGGAATAGACAATATTTTTCAACAAAACAGTTCAAATTTCAATAGAAGAAATAAATTTTTAAGAAAAAGTAAATTTTCAACAAAGGAGTTCAATATTCGACCAAGAGGTTTAATTTTCAACCAAAAAGATAAATTTTCAACAAAGAAGAATAATTTACAATTAAAGAACACAAATTTTCAACAAAATATATGAATTTTAAACCAAATTATTGAACTTTCAACTAAATAATTAGGTTTTCAAACAATAAGTAGAATTTTTTAAACAAATAAGATGAATTCTGTAGCAAAAATATAATAGTGGTATTTCAATTAAAAAGAATGAACTTTGAACCAAAAATATTTGGACTTTCTTATTGGATTCTAGTAATTCAGTTTGCATTTAAGCGAGAAGGTTAAGAAACTAGAGGTAGGGAATTATGTAGATTCGGATCACTTTCCCTTAATAGTGACAGTAGAGGGAGAATTGAGTAATATCAATAAGGCTAGAAAGGAAGCCAAAGTAAAAAGAGCAGGAAGAGGGGATTGGTCAATGGAAGGTAAAGAACAGTTTAAAGAAAAAGTCAGGAATATCAAAATGGGGAAAGGAAATGTAAACGAGGAAATGGAAATAGTTATAGGAGAAATAAAAGGAGTATTAGAGTGCACAAGCAAAAAAGAAGTTAGTGAAGGAGGGGATAGAAGTGGATGGGATGAGAATTGTAAACAGAAGAAGGAAGTGAAAAGGGAATTAAGAAAATGGAGAAAAGCGACAAGTAGTGGAGAAGAATGTAGGAGAAAAAAGAAGGAGTATACTGAGTTGTGTGATCAAAAAAAAGAGGAGGAAAATAAAAGGTTTGAAGAAGAAGCGGAGAAGGCTAGGACGGAAGAAGAGGTTTAGAAGGTGGTAAATAAAGAGAGAAGAAGAAGGAAAAGAGTATACCAGGATATTGAGATGGTAGAATGGAAAAAATATTTTATGGAATTACTAAGAGGGGTAGACAGGAAAGTTAGGAAAGGAGGAAAAGATGGTAGGGAAACAGATGAGGAGGAGGACATTACAAGGGAAGAAATAGACAAGGTATTAGGGATGATGAAAGATGGAAAGGCACCTGGTATAGATAAGATTCCAAATGAAGTATGGAAATATGGGGGGACAGCATTGAAGGAATGGGCATGGATAATGTGCAATAGAGTATGGAGAGGAGAGGGGTGGCCAGAGTTATGGAAAGAAGGAGTAGTGATACCAATAGTGAAGAAAGGCAAAGGGTTAAAGATTATAAGGGAGTGACACTAATGCCAACACTGTATAAAGTATATGTGACTGTTTTATCGGAGAGGTTAAAAAAAGAAGTTGTGGAGAAAAAGATAGAGCCACCGAATCAGACAGGGTTTAGAAAAGGGATGGAGGTGATGGACAATATATATGTTCTGAACTATTTAGTAAATAAGAGGATTAAAAGGCAGAAAGGGGCAATGGTAGCAAAATTCGTGGACTTGAAGGCGGCGTTTGACTCATTAGACAGAGGCGAGATAGAAAAAGTTATGGTGAAAAAGGGGATACGAGAGGGATTAATAAAGAGAGTATCAGAAATTGTTAGGGAGACAAAAAGCAAGGTAAAGGTAGGAGAGCAAGTAGGAGATAGTGTCTGGTTGATGAGAGGAGTAAGGCAAGGATGTCCTCTGAGCCCACTTTTATTTAATATATTAATATCAGACTTGGAAGAAGAAATGAAGAGAAAAGGGTGGGGAGGAGTTAGGATAGGGAACGAAAAGATATATACACTGGCATACGCAGACGATATAGTGTTGATGGCAGAGGATGAAGAAGGGATGGCTGGCTTAATTACAGGATTAGCGAAATACTTAGATGGAAAAAAGTTGAATTTAAATGTAGAAAAGACAAAGATAATGAGGTTTAGAAAAGGAGGGGGAAGAAAGAAAGAATGGACGGGGAGATGGAAGAGAATAAAATTAGAAGAAGTAAAAGAGTTTAAGTATTTGGGATATAACTTACAAGCAAATGGAGATCATAGAGCTCATATAAGAGAAAGGGTAAAAAAAGCAGCAGGGGTAATGAAACAGATATCTGGAATAGGAAAAAGAAGGTTTAAAAAAAATTGGAGACGGAGAGTCTGGTTATTTGATACGCTCGTATGGCCGGCATTAGGTTATGGAGCAGAGATATGGGGATGGAAAGAAAGGAAAGAGATTGAGAGTTTACAAGAAAGGTATATGAGGTGTACGCTAGGGGAAGACTGGAGGACACCGGGATATATGGTGAGAGAAGAAGCGCAAAGGGATAAATTAAGTACTAGAGCGGGAAAGAGGGCCTGGAATTTTGAGACGAAGCTGAGGGAGGGAAAGGGAGGGGAGTTAGCGAGAACGTGTTTGATGGAGGTAGAAGAAAGGAGAGGGAGGGCGATGGAATTAACGAGATGGGAAGAAGAAAGGAGGCATTTCTTTAAGGCTAGAGGTATAGAAGACGGGACTGGAGTCAACTATGAAGAAGTGGAAGAAAAGGATAGGGAAAGACAATTAATAGAAAGATGGGGGATGATTGAGGAATCAAAATATAATAAATGGTATAAGATGATAAAAAAGGAAGGAGTACCAAAGTATTTAGAAAAGGGATGGGGAGAGAAAAGATGGACCAGAATAGCAAGATTTAGATTGGGGAACGAGGTAAGGGCAGGTATGTATTGGGAAAAGAAAGAGAACAGGAAGTGCAGAATCTGTGAATGGGAAGAGGAAACATGGGAGCATGTATGGGAAGGATGTAGGAGAGGATTGGAAGATAAAGGAAGCTGGCAAGAGAATGTGGTAAAGACTCTAGGGGAGGATTGTTTGGGGGAAGAGTGGATGAAGGAGTTAGAGGGTGCTAAGGGAGCAAATGAGAAAGAATGAAAGAATGGATGCAAAAAATGGCGAAATGGAGTTACAAGAGAAGTGAAAGAAAAAGGAAACGGAAGTCGCTTAAATTAGAAGCGTAAAGATTTGTAAGTAATGGTTATGTAATAGCATAAGTAGATTAAGATGCGTTTGCATTGTCGCTCTCTCTCTCTCTCCTTCTCTGTCTCTCTCTCTCTCTCTCGCTTGCACTCTTGCTTTCGATTACTCGTTCGCTAACACGTTCCAAATTGCGCTATCGCCAAAAATAGAAATAAGGATATAGATATAAGATTTTCTGTAAATAGGTGTAAATAACTGTAAATAGTAAGGATAAGATTTTATAAAGCATGTAGAAGGAAGTGTTATAAGAAATGGAAGTCATGTAAACCCTTAGGGGACACATTATGAATAAAGAAGAAGTCTTCTTGGTTAAAGAATCATCTTTTGGATTGAATGATCAACTCTGTTGTTGAAAATTCATTTTTTTTAAATATTCGTCATTCCAATTCATAATTTCATCTCTTTAGTTGAAAGTTTGACTATTTTCTTAAAGAATCGTTTTTTCTTTGATAAATAATTGTTTTAACTGAAAATGTAACTCTTCCATTTTTGACTCAAAATTAATATTTTTAATTGAAAGCTGCTCTTTCTTAGTTAACACTAAACTATATGGCTGGAAATTCAAGCATTTTGAATTAAAATGCAACTGTTTGGTTGAAAATTAATATATTTGATTTGCGGATTCAGATATTTTATGGAAAATTCGTCGTTTTTGGTTGAAAATGCAATCACTTGGTTTAAAGCTAAACTACTTTTAAGAAAATTCATTTTTGTTGGTTGAAGTTTCACCATTTAGGTTAAAAATTCATATTTTCGAGTTAAAAAGTAAACTATTTTGTAGAAAGTTTGTTTTTTCGCTTGAAAATTCAACTATTTGGTTAAAAATTAAACTAATTTTTTAACGAAAATTTTACTATTTCGTGGAAAATTAACTTTTTTGTTGAAAAATTATATCTTCTGGTTGCAAATTCAATTGTTTTGTAGAATTGCCAGAGAAAATTTAGAATTTAATTTTTTTAAATTAGAATTTTGAAAAGAATTATGATTCTAAATTGGAACAGGAAATTTTCTATAAGAATTATAATTCTGACTTGGAATCGGGAATCTTTGAAAAATAAGTATAATTTGAGTGAGAACAAGACATTTTTCAAAAAAGTAACAATTTTAACTTGGCACGTGGAATTTTCGAAAAGAACTCTAATTTTAGTTCAGAACAAGGAATTTAAACAAAAATTTACTTCAGATCGGAAATAAAGAACTTTCCGAAAGAATTACAATTTTTGATAAGAACAAGAAATTTTCTAAAATAATTCTGATTTGGTTTTAGAACAAAGAATTTTCGAGAAACAATTATAATTTAGATCTGAAACAAGGAATATTTCTAACGAATTACAATAATTTTATCTCTGAATAGAAGATTTTAGAAACAACGATCATTCTGATTAGGAACAGGAAATTGTTTAAAATAACTATAATTTTTAATTATAAGAGGAAATCTTCGAAAAAAGTTATGATTCAGATTTGAAATAGGGAATTTTTCAAATGAATTATAATTCTAACTTGGAAGAGGACATTTTCGAAAAGAACTATAATTTTCGAAAAAAATTATAATTGTGAATGGGAACAAGAAATTTTCCGAAAGAGTAATTATTTAAACTTGGAACGTTGAATTTTCGGAGAATTCCCATTTTGGTTTAGAACATCGAGTTTTCAAAAAACAATTATAAATTCAGATATGAAACAAGGGATTTTTCTAAAGAATTGCAATAATTTGGTCTCTGAACGTGGAAGTTTTGAAAAAAGAATTATCACTCTGGTTTGCAACAATTTAAAAAAATAATTATAATTCAGATCTGAAATAATGAATTTTTCAAAAGATCAACAATTTGGACTTTTTTGACAATTCTGATCTGGAACAGGAAATTTTCGTTCCAGCATTCCAGCTTTACGTATTTTTTTATTTCCTCGAATAAAGTATCAAAAATATGTGCGTTAAAAAAGTAATAAAAAAATTTTCATCAACGAAATCATCCAAATTTGAATAAATTCTTTTCAAGACACCCCATAATGATGTAGCGAGTTTTCGTAAGCGGCGCTTAAGTGATGATGAAAAATACGAAGTTCTCAAACACGCTTGGGTCCCAGATTCCTCTTTCGAATTTCCAAGTTCCAGTGACAGAAATTTGAAGTTTCAATTGGCTTGGTTGCGCCAATTTTCTTGGCTAACCTATTCAGCTAAGGAGGACGGAGCATATTGTCGATTTTGTTTGGTATTTGCTGTAAAAGAAGCAGGAAAAGGGAGTCATCAGATGCTTCAAGCTTTGGTCCAGACTGGGTTTCAAAACTGGAAAAAAGCACTTGACACGTTTAAAAAACACCAAGATAAAGAATACCATAAAAAAGCTTTCGAAGATGCAGAGAATTTCCGACTGATTTTTGAAAATAAAAAAAACGATGTGATCTGTGATATCGATTCAGGACGAAAAAGACTCCAGGAAGAAAACAGAAAAAAGTTGATTCCAATCGTTCGGAGCATTTAACTGTGCGGTAGACAAGGAATAGCGTTAAGGGGTCATCGAGATGACGGACCACTATCTTTGAATATGCCAGAAGAAAATGATGGAAATTTCAGGGCTCTTCTTCGATTTGCATTGGAAAGTGGGGATCAGGCTCTGGACCAGCATCTGAAATCCGCTTGCGCAAACGCTACATACTTGAGCCATCGAATTCAAAATCAAATCCTCCAAGCAGCAGGGCAGATAATCACCACAAAAATTGTGGAACGAATCAAGAAATCACAATGCATTGCCGCTATTGCCGATGAAACAACGGATATTAGTGGCATTGAACAGTTTTCAGTTTGCGTTCGATACGTAGATGAGATCGACGGAAAATAAAAAATTCGAGAAGACTTTCTATGCTTTGTTCCCGTTGAGAACGTGACTGGGAAAGAACTCGCAAAAACATTGTTGTCCACTTACAAGAAAATCGGAATTGACTTGAATTTCATAAAATCCCAAGGTAAAGATACGTAAGTCATTTCATAAAATCCTTTCTAGAAAACCAGAGTCCAAAATTCAGGCACAGGTCTATAATCAAACATTTGGAAAACGTAAATTAAGGACATTAAGATAAGATCACAGGCAAAAAAATCCTTCTGTAATAACCACCCTCTATAATAAAGGAATCCCAGAAGAAACTAAGAGGGAATATTTGCCCAAAGGAATGGAAGAATTCCCCTTTTTATGGCAAATTCGAAGGAAATACGAGTTTCTCGAACATCTTACCATAAAAAAAGGGAAATTCTTCCATTCTTTTGAGTGAGTGTTCCCAATTGGTTTCTTTTGGAGTTGCTTTACTATAAAAATAGGAGTTTTTATCATATTTTTCGCAGTGTGTCCACGATTTCTAAATGGATGGTAAGATCTGCGCTCGAATGTTAAAATCTGGTTTCCTGATTCCCCTGTAATAAATGAAATATTCTCATAACGCAGGCTACGATGGAGCACGTTCTATGAGTGGCAAATACAATGGTTGCGCCGCTGTGGTTCGTGAAACTTGTCCAGATGCTATATACCTCCATTGCGCAAACCATAATCTAAATTTGGCCATCACGCATTCGTGTGAAATTCCACATATAAGAAATTGCATAGGATCAGTCAAACAATGCGTGAATTTCTTTCGGCAATCCACCAAGTCTGGTTCACTTTTGAAAAATCTCATCATTGCTTCTACCCCCAAAGCGAACCAAACACGCCCTCTGAAGTTCTGCGAAACTCGTTGGGTGGATCATTTAGATTCGCTTAAGTTGTTTGAGAGTGTATTTCCATACATTTTCTCAGCGTTGGAAGAACTGGATCACAGCAAGACGAAATCTGAAGGAGTACAACCAAATGCATTGCTCTCGTCGATATGCACTCCTCAATTCATCATTTCATTGACAGTAATGACACCAATTTTCAATTTGACGAAAAATCTGAGCCTGTTGCTGCAGAAAAAAGAATGCGACTTGAGTAGTTGCGTTGAATTCTCAAACGATTTATACGCAGAAATAAATGAGATGCGTCAAAACTCGGAGGAAAAATTTCACGAAATTTTTGTCACTGCCACGGAAATAGCTGCAAAAGTCGAGGTGAAACTGGAGCTCCCAAGGCGTGTTGGACGACAACGAAACCGTGACAATTATGAAGGTGAACCAGAGGCGTACTTCCGTCAATCTGTTTTTATTCCGTTTTTGGACCACTTTTTGAATGAGCTGCAAACAAGATTTCTCAATCACCGTGATTTACTGTCGAAGATTCAAAATATCCTGCCAGCGAAATGCACGGAACTTGATGCAAAGGGAATGCGAACAACAATTGAAGCTTTCGAAAAACAATATCCAAATGACTCTTTATCCAATGAACTCTTTTGACTTCATCAGAAAAATACAACAGATTCACATTCAACCCCAAGACATCCTAGTGAGTTTCGACGTAGTATCTCTCTTTACAAAAGTACCAATCTCTGATACAATCGATATTATCAAACCCTTTGCAAACTTCCCCTCCAATCTCACACCATTGATAGAACACTGTCTCACTAATACCTATTTCTCTTTCAATAACGAATTCTATGAACAAACCTCAGGAGCAGCAATGGGATCTCCAATCTCACCTGTAATAGCCAACATCTTCATGGAAAGTCTAGAAACTAAAATTTTTAACAAATCCAAGCTTAAACCGGAATTTTGGTGCCGTTACGTTGACGACACTTTTGTCATCTGGAGACATGGACTTGATGAACTACACAAGTTCTTCGATTTCATCAATCAATTACACCCTAATATCAAATTCACCATGGAAATAGAACAAAACAGAAAATTGCCTTTCTTGGACGTACTAGTTTACAAACGATCTGATAACACATTAGGACATGAAGTTTACAGAAAACCTACCCATACAAACAGATACCTACATGCCTCCTCCCACCACCACCCATCTCAAAAGCAATCGGTCATCAATTCCCTTGTATACAGAGCTGTCTCCATAGCAGATAAAGATAACTTACAAAAAGAACTACAAAATGTTAAAAAATCCCTAATACAAAACGATTACACAAACAAACAAATTAATAAAGCAATAAGAAAATACACTCAACAAAACAAGTCAACACAACCTACTGAAGAAAGAGAGAGAAAAATGACCACCACACTACCCTACATTCAAGGTATCACAGAACAAATAGGAAGAATTCTCAAGAAACACAACATCAAAACCATATTTAAACCACCTGCAAAAATAGGACAACTTCTAAACAACCCTAAAGATAAAAAAGGACCTTTCAGTGATCCGGGAATATATAAAATCCCTTGTTCTTGTGGCAAAGTCTATATTGGAGAAACCGGGAGGGCGGTAAGTCAACGTGTAAAAGAACATGAGAGTAAAGTCAGGCTAAAACATTTCACGCAATCAGCAGTAGCTCAGCATCATATTGAAACAGGACATAGCATTTTATTTGAAAAAACAACCGTAATCGCAAAAACGTACAATAAATTTCCAAGAAAACATAGAGAAGCAATCGAAATCTTAAAACACCCTAATAACATCAATAGGGACAATGGATATAATACCAATCCGATTTGGCTTTCCGTCCTCCCGGGTTTTTTAAAAAAGACTTGATTGGCCAATCAAGTTCAACCAGCCCACACCAGGGGGCATAGTTTCGCACACGATTGAAACCCGAAAAATCTTTGAATTTTTAATTTAAATTTATTATAATGGATCATCGTGAAAGTCTTAAATCTATTATTAAAGAACTCTACGGGGAGAGTTTTCTTACTAAAACTAACACTTTCAGTAAGCTCAGGTCTTCTCAATATCCAAATGACGTTGTGGGAGATTTTGCAGCTGACTTCGCGATGTGGAAAAGACATTGTTCGAAAATACCGAAAGAAAAACGGCCAAAAACATTTTTTGACGCTCTCAACAACTGCAACAAAGAATTTTACCCCTCGATACATCGATTTCTACAGATCTGTGCTACCCTTCCCGTTTCGGTGGCTTCAAGCGAACGTTCGTTTTCATCTTTGCGCAGATTGAAAACTTATCTGCGGAACAAAACTGGTGAAGAGCGATTAAACGGGTTGGCGTTGTTGAACGTGCATCGAGATGTGGAAGTAACTTGCGAAGATGTAATCGAAATTTTGTCCAAAATGCCAAGAAAAATGGATATAACATTGTAACTTCAACATTATAAGTTTACCCTTTAATAAACGATGCTTTTCACTTACCTCTTGAATAATAAATATGAAAAATATAAATGTATAGTTTGAAAACCCCTCCCGAAATATTTTTCTGGATCCGCCCCTGAGAAGCAGCAATAAGAAATCTTCCCAATCTTCCCTTCTTTTTCTTAAACTTCTTGCAAACCCTATACCTACCATTAATAACAATGTTTATTGTTCATAAACTGACTTGCTTCATTTTTATAACAATTGTCATAAATAAAAACCCTCAATGAACAGAATTGATTTTTACAACATTTTTTTTATTAATCACCTACACTATTTTTGTCACTATTCGCAGGGGTGCCTTCGTAGGTAGGGGTTTGACGAACTATATTTCTGTCACCAGTGACCTATTCTGCAACCATTTTTAAAATATTGCCTTCTTATTATTTGAACAATGCTAAGAAAAATAAGTCTTTTTTACAATTTTAAAATCATAATGGATCAATATGGATTATATTAACAAAAAGTGAGCCACTAAAGATTAGTAGAAAGTTACTAATTTGAGTGGTCGAGATATTTCCTGATTCAATAGCGGAAAACTAATTGCTTATTTAAATTTTTTTATTTATGACTGTATATAATAATTTTGAAAAATTATAAACATCGAAAACGTGAAAAATAGAAAAATTTAATAAAACAACACGATGGTTAGAGTTCTTAAATGCCCAAGAATAATTTCTGTTGAGCAAATGCTCTCGACAGAGCATTCATAAAGCATTTAAGAGAATTTAAAGCATTTATTGTTTAAACAAATATATATCATAATTAATACATACATTTTTACAAAAACATTCTAGAGTATGAAATAGACCTACGCTTTTTTTTTAATTACAGAGTTGCTACAGGTCAGGTAATTCCAGAAAGTCAGGGAATGTCAGGGAAAACCTGACAGAATTAGGGAATTTTCGACAAGCTAAATTTGAAATTAAATTTATTATTATGGTTAAAAATCGCAACAATTTTTTTGAAAATTAATCTGTTATGGTTGAGGGCTCAAACTATTTTGTTGAAAATTTATCTTTTTCCCTTTAATTCAACTATTTTTGGTATGAAATTAAACTCATTTTTGGTTGAAATATCAGATATCACGTTTTTCGTTGAGAATTAATCTTTTTTGGTTAAAAATTCAACTAATTAGTTCGAAGTGGAACTACTTAGTTAAAAATTTACTTATTTGGTTGATGATTCATCATTTTAGTTGAAAATTCGTTTTTTTCTATAGAAAATTATTCTTCTTGCTTAAAAATGCATGTTTCTGATTGATAATTGACCTATTTGGCTGAAAATTAAACAACCTTGTTAAAATTTATTCTGTTTGGTTGAAAAATAAACCACTTTGTTGGAAATTTTTTTGTTGAAAATTCCTTTAAAATATCAAATATTTGTTTGAAAATTCTTGTACTTTGTTATAAATTTATCTATTTTGATAGAAAATTCATCTTATTGGTTGAAAATTAGTTTTTTAAAAATTCTATTGTATTTTATTGAAAATTTGAATTTTGTGAGAGAATATTTAGTCTTCTTGGTGAATAATTCATCTTTTTTGTTGAAAATTCCTTTGAAAATTCAAATAATTGGTTAAAAATTCGTGTACTTTGTTATAGATTCATCTATTTGGATAGAAAATTTATCTTATTGCTTGAAAATTTATCTTTATGGTTAAAAATTAGTTTCTTCCTATTTAGAATTCATTTTTTTAACTAAAAATGTAACTGTTCCACTTTTTGTCGAAAATTTATCTTTTTTGATAGAAATTTATCGTTCTTAGTTGAAAATTATACTATTTTGTTGAAAATTTATTTTAATTTTATTGAAAGTTTATTTTTTTAATGAAAATTTAACTATTCTATTTTTATTTGCAAATTTATCTGTTTTAGGTGAAAATTCAACTCTTTGTTGAAAATCAGTCTTTTTTTGTTGGAAGAAGAGTTCTCTCATTAGTTGAAACTTCATCTTTTTGGTTAAAAATTTAATTATTTTGTTGAAAATTCGTTTCTTTTTTGATTGAAAATTCATTTTACCAACTGAAAATTTAACTATTTTATTATTGATAGAAAATTTATCTTTGTAGTTGAAAATTCATGAATTTGGTTAAAAAAAATTCTTTTTAGTTGAAGATTCATCATTTTAGTTAAAAATTCACTTGAACTATTCCATTTTTCGTGGAAAATTTACCTTATTTGATAAAAATGTAATTTTTTTCGTTAAAAAATTATCTGTTTTGTAGAAATTTAACTATTTTATTTTTTGTTAGGAATTCATTTCTTTGGTTGAAAAAAAAACTATTCAGTCGAAAATTCGTTTTCTTGTTGATAGAAAATTCATGTTTTGGGTTGAAAATTACACTATTTCATATTTTTGGTTGAAAATTCATCATTGTGGTTAAAAATTAATTTCTTTGGTTGAAAATTCGTTTCTTTTTAGTTGAAAATTAATTTTTGTAACTGGCGATGTAACTGTTCCATTTTTGCTTGAAAATTTACATTTGTAGATGAAAATTAATAATTTTGCTGAAAACTCGTTTTTTTGTTTAAAATTTACTTTTCTAACTGCAAATTAAACTATTATATTCTTGGTTTGTAAATTTACCTTTTTTCGTTGAAAATTCATATATTTCATTGAAACTATATCTTTTTTGGTAGAAAATTCATCTTTTGGGTGTAAAATTATAAAATTGGATGCAAGATTCATTTGTTGAGAATTGATTTTTTTAATGAAAATTGGTTGTTTTTACTGAAAATTGAATTCTTCTGTTTTTTGAAAATCATTTTTTTGGATGAAAAAAAAACTATTTTGTTGCAAATTCTTTTTTTTTTGTTGAAAATTTATTTTTCTAACATTTTAACTATTTTAATTTTGATTGAAAATTGATATTTTTTAAATGAAAATTCATGTACTCCGTTGAAAATGTGTCTTTTTTGGTAGAAAATTAATCTTTTGGGTTGAAAATTTAACTAACTAGTTGGTTCAAAATACATATTTTTGATTGAAGATTCATCATTTTATTTAAAAATTCATTTCTTTGGTTGAAAATTTATTTTTTTGACTTGGAAAGACAACTAAAAAGTGTTTAAAATATGTTTTCCATTACTTTGATATCTTTTATCATTCAAATTTAGCGCCCTTTCCAATTTGAAACTATACATTTTCCCGCGAAATTTAAATAATGTAATTATTATTAATAATAAGCATATTCTCATGCTCGTGAAAATTTCTGCAAGCGTTTAAACTCTTTAGAACACTAATGATGGTGTCACATTCTTATCTCTATTGAAACAATAAGAAGGTCATATTCTGAAATTGTAAACGTGACATTGACTTTCTTCAATTTAAAAACACTACTTTCTTAGTGTTTGAACAAAGTTATGAAAAATAAGAATTTTTTATAATTATAAAATGACAAGGGACCATTCTGTTTTTCGATTTCAAAATAAATTTCAAATATGTACCATCTAGGTGAAAGTTTCTACTCGGTCGGTATTACAGAGACCATCCTTATCGACTGAGTCAAACTGATATGTCAGTGTCCTACCTTACCGACCGTGTAATTACCGACTATCGGTAACTCAGCGGTCACTGTTTTACCGACATTTAACCTAGAACAGAACCGTGTCCCAGAAGTCCCACTCAATTTTTTGTTTTGTCTTGATCAGGACTTTTTCAGGACTAAAGTAACAAAAAAGTCCGACTTAATTTTTTTTCAATTTTCGCAAACCCTAAATTATTTTTTGGGCAAAAGTAATACAAAAGTTCTATTTTATTTATTTCGACATTTTTACGAGTGTTGACCAGATTTATGTTCCAAAAATTTCGCTCTGAAATGGGACTAAAGTACCAAAAGAGTTCAAAATATGTCTTGTTCGAACAGGAGATTTTTAGGATAAATGCAAAAAAAATTGATAAAAATAAAATTGGACTTTTTTGGTACTTTCGCCTTGAAAAAGTTCTGGTGAAACAGGACATATTTGGAACTTTTTTGGTACTTTGGTCCTATTTCAGGAGTAAAATTTTGGAACTTAAGCCCGGTGTAAAAATTGAGAAACAAATCAAATAGAGCTTTTCTAGTACTTTTGTCCTAAAAATTATTTAGGACTTGCAAAATTGAAAAAATAAATTAAGTGGTACTTTTTTTCTACTTTTGTATAGAGAGACCTATACATACCTGGGCGTTCCTCAAAGCCGCATTCAGGACGTAACATCAGTGAAGGAGTCTCTCCGAAGCAGATACAAGCATCTTCTTCGACAGATTTGGTCTTCCAATCTGTCGGCGTTGAACAAGGTATCTGCGACTAACATGCTTGCCGTCCCGTTTCTACTCTACTCGTTTGGGGTAGCTCAATGGACGAAGAACGAGCTTAAGGCCTTCATAACCAAATTGTTCTAAGTACAGCTTACATCGTTGTGAATGGCAGAGATCCTCTCCTAAAGATGGTCAGGAACCACGAGATGATTGGCGAAGCAGCGTTTCTTTACAAAGCCGCGGAGCAAGCGGCCGAGTCCCTTGGCCTGAATTTTAACATCAGAAGTGAGAAAAGTGCATTACTCCATCTAAATGCTTCACTTCTAAAAGCCGTAATGAAGAAAGCAGAGGTTGGAAAATTTCACCAACAGCTACTCGACAAGAAAATGCACGGAAACTTTCACAGAAATGTAGAAAAACAGTCCTTGTCGAAGGAGCAAACTTTTGCTTTCCTCAAATCATCAGGGCTTAATTCAGGTACAGAGGGTTTTATTTTCGCATGCCAGGACGGTGTCATTTCCACCTTAGCATGCCGTGAGCGCATTTTATGTCAAGAAGTTCCCAGTGATAGGTGCAGAGCGTGTCATGCACACGCTGAGTACCTAGAACACATACTATCGGGGTGTCCGACCCATGCAGGAACTACGTATATCTATAGCAGGCCTGTCCAAGTAAGGGAAAACTGCTCATTCACCACATGTTCGAGTTCCACCAACACTTCCCTCTTCTCAGGTCCAGAGGCTTGGGGGGTGGTCGCTCTCGTGAAGTTGAATGGGTAGAGGTCGGTGGTGGTGTTAAATTCCCAACTGGCAAAATAGCAATTTTCCCCTACTTGGACAGGCCTGATCTATAGACATAATGCGGCAGTCTCCGTTGCGCACTCGAGGCCTGACATTGTTCTCCAAGACTTCGAGAAACGAACTATATCCGTGATCGAATTCTCGGCTCCGTCCGAATACAACATCACTGCAAAGGAGAAAGAAAAAGAGGAAAGGTATCAAGACCTGAAAAGAGAGCTGCAACGACTGTACCCAAAATATTCGGTGCAAGTAATTGTCCTTGTGATAGGTGCTCTCGGAAGTGCGAAACACACACTGGTTCGTAACCTTAAAGCCATACCCGCGTGCCAAAAATATGCCAAGGCACTTCCGAGATGGATGCAGAAAGCTGTCATCCTTGGGTCGCTTCGTGTCCTCAAGACACACGAGGGTTTCGCCGGCCTGACGTTGTGATTTCGTCGTTCCCTGTGAACACCCATCTCACGGTTGTGAGACGTGGCCATAGGTGTGACTTACCGTGATTCTACTGGGGGCTACTGACATTTTTTTTTAGCTGGCAGTTGCTCTCAGTGGGACCCTGTGATGGTTCTGATTTTTTGAGTTAATCTAGTATAAGACTCTAAATTTTGAATGTTACCCACATCTTAAATCTCAACCTTATCTTTATTTGAAAAAATGATCATCTGCAACTCGCATATGTTATATGATATCCACAGTCTTTTATATATGTCATCCAAAAATAACAATTCATAAGCAGACACAAAGTTCCTAATATTATTAAAATAACTGAAGAGCTGATGAAAAGAAATCTGTTAAGTTAGAAAATAACCTTTAGTTAATAATGTTAGTGTTCCTGGAGTGTTCCACTCGTCTATAAGCGTATACATATAAGGCTAGATCCCTCACTACATATTAGGGTGGCTCGTACTTACACTTGGTGGAATTTTTTGTCTTAGAATTTCTCTGCCCTCAATCCCCAGTTTTTTTCAAATACCAAAAAAAAATGGCCTCCAAATTTGAGCGGGATCGGTTAGTTTTTAGGGGTTGCGCAAAGACTATGTAGTTTCCCATTGAATTACCATAGGAAAAAGTCAGCTTTTGTAAGTATAATACTCAAACGCGATAATATGTTACAAAATTTGTAACATATTATCGCGTTTGAGTAATAATTTCGTATGTCAGTATATGGCTCATAATTCGTCAAAGAATGATAACTAATCATAAATTTTAATGTTGAACGACTTTGAGCCACTCTTATGGATCCCCAAAGAAAACCCTGTGAGTCACAAATATTATACATTATAATTCGTTATGAAGTTGTTATTTTTATGCTAACGAAAGCTTTTTGTATATTTAAAAATCAATTTATCAACGTTGATTCCAAATTACTGTCAATACTGATCACTATTTTTGCATAACATTTTTTATAAAATGGTCAACTTTTTGGCAGTCACCCATATATTTTTAATAAATTTGTTAAAACCCTCATGATTACTTATTTAATATATATTGCAAAAAATATTCCTTTCAGCAGAAAAAAGATTAAAATTTGTCCAACATTTTTGTGTCAACTTTAAACATAGTTGTCTTTACGAGATAAAAAATTAGTCAAAAGAAAGAATTGTTTCTGTTTTCAACATTTTTAACTCCCTAAATAAAAATGGAAAATAAGGTGAAATCCTACTAACTCAATTATATTTATTTTGGCTATATATATTAATTAAACGAATTTTATAGGACTGGGAACTGTGAAAAATAGAAATCTTCAATAAAAAAACGCTATACTGTAACATTTTCAGTTTTATTGAAACAATACAGAAATTTGTAAGCAGAAGAACGTCACCTCCTCGAATATAATATGTATTCATATCAGTGTTCAATGATATTTTCAAGGAGTCCTGCTTTGTCCTCATCTGTCCTATTAAGCTGTGAAATAATAATTAACATTTATTATTATCTCAGAAAATGTCAAACCAACTTCAAATGAAAAAATCCATATTTTCTTACATGATAGATTAAATAAAATTTATTTTTGCTTAAAAATATTAGCAAGTCGTCATAAAAGAAATAAAAAGTTTTTACTAAATTATTATCTCTTTACCAAAGATTTCATATTATCCCCTCTTCCTACTTGAAGGTATTTTTTCGTTTGAAAATTGTTATTTCAGCTTTTTGAAAATTATTCTAAATAAATCAAAATACTTGTGTGTGTAAGTTACCTGGTGGAGTACAGCATTCTTTATCTGATCCCTAAAAGTATATATTTTCAAAAATAAGTTAATATGTTTCTTATAAGAATTAGGTTTTCAATGTTGAAAAGAAAAAGAACGATTTTGTATCCTTACGTGGCAATGAGGAAGGCATCTGGACAAACCATCCACATGGTCAACTGGTTCGGCAATTACAACGAAATTCGTCACTATTGATGCAATTACTTCAAAAATAAAATATATCAACATTAATTTCCGATATTAGTTTTTTTTTTTAAATAAGGTAATGACATCAACAGGTGAACGCCTTAATTAGTAAAACTTTTCCAAAAATTCTCGCCTGAGTATGTGAAATAAGAAAATGAAAAATATTAAAATTTTTGAATTTTGTGTGAGCAGCTTGTTCTTTAGATGCATTCAATAATTTCTGCAATGTCCACAATAAATTTTGAATGGGTGAATGAGAAAATGTCTTGAATACATATAAACGCATTTTTAGTTTGTCCACAATCACCGTTTACACAGATCAAGTGGCTTAAGTGGCTCACTATTGATCTCGTTATCCCAGCGGATATTTTGAAGTTAAGAAATTTTCAATTAAGTCTGGACTGAACTAAATGAAATTTATTTATTTGTTTATTTCATAAATATCACTTACCCAATAGTAGCAACGAGAATACGACTGATACCCTCATGATGCAGAATTTAAAAACTCGATAACAGATTTTCTTGAACTGAATATTCAGAAAATGATGAGAAAGCTCGTTGAAATTGCCGTATTTATACCACTTCAGATAAACATAATATATGCCACGAGCAACATTTCAAAGTTTCGTATCACACTCTCGTGATACAAACGCAAAATCGAAGTATCAGCATGACAATCCTATTTTCAAGTTTACATAGGTGCAAGAAAAAATAAAGTATGTTTGAACTGACTATAATCAAAGGTAAAATAATGTAAAAACATCTGCGAAATAGAAATATGTATATGATTTTACACGTGGCTCATCAAATTATCAAGTTTCTGAAAATTTATTATGTAGGTACGGAAAAAATTAGCATTGAATGGGGAAGTTTACCACTCACCAGAGTGCGCGACCTGTTCGGGTCCGAGTTCTGCGAAAATTTAATAAATGAAAAATAACTTCTTTTATACATATTATTAATAAAAGTTAATAGTTCATTTGTAAATTCGAGTAAAAGAGTAAGTCATTCAGTTTAAAGAGAAAAAATTTAATATTTCAATTACTGGTCAGTTTTTTTTACGTAGCTCTGAATTTTACAAACATAACATTATTGTCTACTGAAAAAAATTCAAAGTACGTGTTTTGATAACATTCTTTATTTTTTATAACAAATAGTAGATTTTTCAACCAATAAAGATAAACTTTGAATCAAAAATGAAATAGTTCAATTTTCAACAAAAAATGAAATAATTCAATTTTCAACTAAAAAGATGAGTTTTCAAACAAGAAGATGAGGCTTCTACTAGAAAGACAAATTTTCAACAGAATACATAAATTTCCAACTAAATATTTGAAGCTCTAAGTAAAAAAAGCAGATTCTCTACTAAAAGAAAACTAATTTTCACAACATTTTTAGACTTTCAACTAAAAAATTAAGTTTTAACCAAAAATGGAATAATGAAAATTTCAGATAAAAAAATGAATGAAAAATGAAAATATCCCAACAATGTAGTTTAAATTGCAACAAAAGAAGTGAATTTTGAACTAGAAAAGAAGGTATTTTCAAAAAAAATGGAATAGTTTTTTTCTGTTCAAAAAATTAATTTTCAAACAAAAAAAGGCGAATTTTTCAATAGAATAGTTAAATTTTCAGCCATGGAGATGAATTTTCAACTAAAGTAATGAATCTTCAACCAAAAAAATTACTTTTTTACAAAGTAGTATATCCTTGAACCAAAAAAGATGAATTTTTAACGAAAAATTAAATAGTTGATATTCCAACAAAAAAAAAGATTTTAATAATAAATAAAAAACAGTTGGATTCAAACAAAAAAGACGAATCTTAAATAAAGTACTTAATTTTTAAGTTTGAGCATTAATTTTCAACAAAAAAAAAAACAAATTATCAATAAAATAGTTAAATTTTTATCGAAAGAAATGAATTTACAAGTAAAATAAATAAATTTGTAAACAAAAATGAAATAGTTCAATTTTCAGTTGAAAACATTATTTTGGACCATAAAATGGAGGTTTAAACAAAATACTTAAATTTTCAACCGAAATTAATGAATTGTCAACTAAAAAGATAAATTTTCAACTAAAAAATTAATTTTTTACACAAAAAAATATTTTCAACAAAGTAGTTAAATTTTTAACAAAGTAGGAAAATTTTTAGTGTAGTTAAATTTTTAACCAAAGAAATAAATTTGCGAACAAGAAGAATAATTTTCTAAAAAAAAGTCAATTTCCCAACACATAGTTGAATTTTCAACTAAAAATATCAATTTTCAAGAAAAGAAAAGCGAATGTTCTGCGAAAATTCAAATTTAATATTTGAAAAATAGCTTTTCTTATACAAATTATTAATAAAAGTTTATAGTTCATTTGTAAAAAAAGTAAAAGAGTAAGTCATTCAGTTTGAAGAGAAAAAATGTAATATTTTATATTACTGGTCAGTTTTTCTTACGTAGAAAATAGTAGAAAAATAGAAAATAGAATAGAATAGAAAAATAGTAGAATTTTCAACCAAAAAGGTGAGTTTTAAAAAAGAGCGATTAATTTTCTACCAGAAAGACAAATTTTCAACAACATACATAAATCTGCAACTAAATATTTGAAATTCTAACTAAAAAAGTCCAATTTTCTACTAAAATAAAAAAAGATTTCAACAAAATTGTAAGATTTTCAACTAAAAAAATTAATTTTGAACCATAAATGGAATAGTGAAATTTTCAGATAAAAAAAATTGAATTTATAATTCAATTTGTAACAAAAGAAGTGAATTTTGTACTAAAAAAGAAAACATTTTCAACCAAAAATGGAATCGTTAAATTTTCTGTTAAAAAAATTAATTTTCAAACGAAAAAAGCGAATTTTTCAACAGAGATGAAATTTCAACAAAAAAGATTTTAAATATTCTAATATTACATAAACAGTTGAATCTAAACAAAAAATACAAAAATTAAATGAAATACTTAATTTTTAATTTCAAAAATTCATTTTTAACAAAAAAAAAATTCAATAGAATAGTTAAATTTTCATCGGAAGAAATGAATTTGCAACTAAAATAAATAAATTTGTGAACAAAAATGAAGTAGTTCAATTTTCAGTCAAAAAAAGAATTTTTAACAAAAAAAAGGAGGTTTGAACAAAGTGCTTAAATTTTCAATCAAAATAATGAATTTTGAATCAAAAAGGTGAATTTTCAACTGAAAAGATCAGTTTTCAAGAAAAGAAAAACGAATTTTTTTAAAATTAGTTGAATTTTTAATCGAAAAAAGATGTTTCAACCAAAAAGATTAATTACTAAGCATCAAGATTAATTCTCAACCGAGAGACGAATTTTCAATAAAATACATGAATTTTCATCCAAATGGTTGATTTTTAAACTAAAAGAGGCGAATTTTCAACAAAAAATGGACAAGTTAAATTTTCAATTAATCAATTTTTGACGAAAAAAACTGATTTTCACCAAAATAGTTTATTTTAAACCAAAGAGGTGAATCTTCAACAAACCAAAAAATAATTTAAATTAAAAGCCGTTGAATTCAACCAAAAAGGACGAACTTTCAGCAAATATTTAATATTTCTTGGACCAATTGATACTAATTTTTTTTATGCCGGGTACTTTTTTGCCAAACAACACGTGATACGAAAATAAGTAAAGAAAACGAAATGTTGCTGCTTTCAAGAAGGCATACAAAATTACTATTAACTATTTTTCATCGGACCTCTATAAACCTGAAAGTAAAATTTTACTAATTACTGAGTAAATTCTACAAATTTAACAGGATGAATTCAAGCAACATGGATTTTAAGGAATTTACAGAATTTACGGAATTCAAGGAATTTAAGAAATTCACGGAATTCAAGAAATTCGCGAAATTCACGGAATTCAAAAAATTCACGGAATTCGTAAAATTCACGGAATTCTCGGAATTTGGAATTCCGTGAATTCCTTGAGTTCCGTGAATTTCGTGAATTCTGTGAATTCACTGAATTCCGCGAA
>CAKNYM010044686.1:0-10663 GCA_932195095.1 Andricus curvator | reverse complement strand
ATGAGTTCAAGGAATTCAAGGAATTTACGGAATTCTTGGAATTCAAGAAATTCACGGAATTCAAGGCAACGGCCATACCACGCTGGAAACACCAGTTCCCGTTAGATCACTGAAGTTAAGCAGTGTTGGGCGCGGTTAGTACTTGGATGGGTGACCGTCTGATACTACTGCGTTGCTGTTGGCGGTCGTGGGCGTGGTGAGCCCACACTTGTAGTTATTTACTACAAGAAACTAACCTAGAAACACTACTCGAATCGGGTAGTGTCACGCTTACCCCTTGAGGCTCGCCGAAAGGGAAATGGCTTAATGGTACAAGGAATTCTCGGAATTCCGTGAATTTCTTGAGTTCCGTGAATTTCGTGAATTCTGTGAATTCCCTGAATTCCTTGAATTCCGTGAAATTCTTGAATTCCGCGAATTCCGTGAATTTCTTGCATTCCTTGAACTCCTTTAATTATTTGAATTCCCCGAATTCTTTGAATTCCTCGAATTCTTTGAATTTCTTGAATTCCGTGAATTCCTTGAATTTCGAGAATTCCTTGAATTCCGAGAATTCCTTGAATTCCGAGAATTCCGTGAATTCCGAGAATTCCGAGAATTCTGTGAATTCCTTGAATTCCTCAAATTCCGTGAATTTCTTGAATTTCATGAATTTCTTGAATTCCGAGAATTCCTTGAGTTCCGTGAATTTCGTGAATTCCTTGAATTCCGCGAATTCCGTGAATTCCGTGAATTCCTTGAATTCCCTAAATTTCTTGACTTCCGTGAATTTCTTGAATTCCGTGAATTTCTTGAATTCCGTGAATTCCGTGATTTTATTGAATTCCTTGAACTCCTTTAATTCTTTGAATTCCTCGATTTCTTTGAATTCCTTGAATTCCGTGAATTCCTTGAATTCCTTGGATTCCTTGAATTCCGTGAATTCCTTGAATTCCTTGGATTCCTTGAATTCCGTGAATTCCTTGAATTCCGCGAATTCCGTGAATTTCTTGCATTCCTTGAACTCCTTTAATTCTTTGAATTCCTCGAATTCCTTGAATTCCTTGAATTCCGTGAATTCCTTGAATTCCTTGAATTCCGTGAATTCCTTGAATTCCGAGAATTCCTTGAATTCCTTGAGTTCCGTGAATTTCGTGAATTCTGTGGATTCCCTGAATACCTTGAATTCCGTGAAATTCTTGAATTCCGCGAATTCCGTGAATTTCTTGCATTCCTTGAACTCCTTTAATTATTTGAATTTCGAGAATTCCGAGAATTCCTTGAATTCCTCAAATTCCGTGAATTCCTTGAATTCCGAGAATTCCTTGAATTCTGTGAATTCCTTGAATTCCTCAAATTCCGTGAATTTCTTGAATTCCGAGAATTCCTTGAGTTCCGTGAATTTCGTGAATTCTGTGAATTCCTTGAATTCTGTGAATTCCTTGAATTCCGTGAATTCCGTGAATTTCATGAATTCCGTGAATTTCTTGAATTCCGTGAATTCCTTGAATTCCGTGAATTCCGTGATTTTATTGAATTCCTTGAACTCCTTTAATTCTTTGAATTCCTCGAATTCTTTGAATTCCTTGAATTCCGTGAATTCCTTGAATTCCTTGAATTCCTTGAATTCCGTGAATTCCTTGAATTCCTCGAATTCCTTGAATTCCTTGAATTCCTCGAATTTTGTGAATTCCTTGAATTCTGCGAATTCCTTGAATTCCATGAATTCTTTGAATTTCATCAATTCTTTGTATTCCATGAATTCCTTGATGTCCGTGAATTCCTTGAATTCCTTTAATTCTTTGAATTCCTTGAATTCTGGGAATTCTGTGAATTCCTTGAATTCTGTGAATTCCTTGAATTCTGTGAATTCCTTGAATTCTGTGGATTCCTTGAATTCTGTGAATTCCTTGAATTCTGTGAATTCCTTGAATTCTGTGAATTCCTTGAATTCTGTGAATTCCTCAAATTCCTTGAATTTCGTGAATTCCTTGAATTCCTTGAGTTCCGTGAATTTCGTGAATTCTGTGAATTCCTTGAATTCCTTGAATTCCGTGAATTCCTTCAATTCCGTGAATTTCTCGAATTCCGCGAATTTCTTGAATTCCGTGAATTTCTTGAATTCCTTGAATTCCGTGAATTTCTTGAATTCCTTGAACTCCTTTAATTCTTTGAATTCCTTGAATTCTGTGAATTCTGTGAATTCCTTGAATTCTTTGAATTTCATGAATTCTTTGTATTCCATGAATTCCTTGATGTCCGTGAATTCCTTGAATTTTTTGAATTCTTTGAATTCCGCCAATTTCTTAAATTTCGTGAAATTCCTTGAATTCCGTGAATTTCTTGAATTCCGTGAATTCAGTGAATTTTTTGAATTCCTTGAATGCCGTGAATTCCGTGAATTTCTTGATTTCCTTGAACTCCTTTAATTTTTTGAATTCTTTGAATTCTGGGAATTCCGTGAATTCATTGAATTCCTTGAATTTTGTGAAGTCAGTAGTAGGGCTAGGCGGGTGCTGGCTCACCTACTAACAGATGGCGCCACGGTCGCTAGTTACCGACACCAACAGATGGCGCCACCGACTAAGGGAGGGTTCAGTTCCGTGCTAAGTTACCTGCATTCGGTAAACCATTGAGGTTGGTAACGGTGATTCCTGCTAAGTTAACATTATAGGGTTCTGTTCCGTGCTAAGTGACAATTGTTCAGTAAAACAGTTTATTACCATCAGTCGGTAAAACCGGTAAGTAGGTATTTTTTTATATTACCATTTTAGCATATGTCGGTAAGGCAGGGAACCATATTATCATCAGTCGGTAAAACAGAGAGGCCGGTAATTTTTTGTATTATCATTTTAGCATATGTCGGTAAGGTAGGGAACTATGTTACCATCAGTCGGTAAAACAGTGAGGTCGGTAACTTTTTATATTATCATTTTAGCATATGTCGGTAAGTTAGGGAGCTATGTTGCCATCAGTCGGTAAAACAGGGAGGTCGGTAATTTTTTATATTATCATTTTAGCATCGGTCGGTAAGGTAGGGAACTATGTTACCATCAGTCGGTAAAACAGTGAGGTCGGTAACTTTTTATATTATCAATTTAGCATATGTCGGTAAGGTGGGGAACTATGTTACCATCAGTCGGTAAAACAGGGAGGTCGGTAACTTTTTATATAATCATTTTTCTATCGGTCGGTAAGGTAGGGAGCTATGTTACCATCGGTCGGTAAAACAGGGAGGTCGGTAATTTTTTATATTATCATTTTACCATAGGTCGGTAAAGCAGGGACCGTCGATAATGCACATCTCTAGCCACAGATGGAGCGGCATTCGCTATATCAGGAGCCTACCTTACTAATCGCTGTAAATAACTGATGACGTCACTCAGTACCTTCTGCCAGCACTAATATCAATGTATCAACAGTCGGTAATGGGTTTATCGGCCGTTGAATTGATTCTCAGTCTGCCCGTACCTCACCGACATACTGTGTGTCGCCCCCTGTGCGTCCTGCGCGCGCTGGTATTCCCTCGACGTCCACGTGCATTCCTCTGTTTCTACAAGTGGCATTCTACCTTATATACAAAACTGCGCTGGGATTCCCCGCGACCAAGCATAGTCGGGAGTGGGATATTGATGAGTGAGTGGGGATCGGAGGATATAAAGCGCGCTAGCACAGTCGACTGGCATCATTTGTTTCAGGTAGCTAGCAGCAGCATCAGCAGCGGTAGCAGCAGCAGTAGTAGCAGCAGCAGCAGCAGCAGCAGCAGCAGTAGCAGTAGCAGTAGCAGCAGGAGTAGCAGTAGCAGCAGTGGTTCGAGAGAGAAGAAGATGGCTGAGTCAAAGGATAGTCCTCCTGCTTCTCCACCCGACCTTCTCTTTGACCAGGAAGTAGAAGATATCATGAGAGAAATCGTTGATTATGATTCAAATGAGGTGAGTTCTGACATTTTATCCATAAATAGTTACTACTTGTTGTTATAGAAAACTAATTAAATATATTGATTACAGATGGCTCGATGGAATCTACTAATTTCATCATCTCCTTCATCATGGTCATCTTCATCGGAGGAGCTGGTGATAGATTTCAACGCATCATCACCAATACACTTCTCAGAGTTTGAGTGGCCTTCAACACCATCGCCAGTCCCATTGCCACAGGGGTCACCACCACAACCATCGTCCTCATATTCGCTGCAGCAGGTTTCAGACTCACCACCACCAACACCACCAGCACCACCACCACCATCATCAACACCACCACCACCAGCTGAAGTGAGAGGTCAACAACGTGATCACCGTCATCCTCGACGTTGTCATCGCCATTCGCCCTACTGCATACATCATCGTCATATTTAATAAAAAATCTGTAATTTTATGATAAAAACAGCAAGATTTTCATTTTATATATAAATAAGAAGATAAAAAATATGTTCATGTGTATGAATTTCATTATATAATCTATATACATTAGACAATTGTGTTCTTCTAATTCAGTTATTTTGTTTCAGGTTTTTTTTCTGTTTCAGGTTTTTTCTGTTTCAGGTTTTTTCTGTTTCAGGTTTTTTCTGTTTCAGGTTTTTTTTCTGTTTCAGGTTTTTTCTGTTTCAGGTTTTTTCTGTTTCAGGTTTTTTTTTTCTGTTTCAGGTTTTTCTGTTTCCAGAGTTGGAGTGGATTTTTATACCGAATTGTAAAAACTAAGTTAAGATTTTTGTTAAATAAATATTTTTAAATTGAATATTAAATGTCTATTTACTCATGATTTCCCTCTCCTATTAATTTTAAGTTAGATCGTTCAAGTTAACCTTAGTTTATAGTTAGAGGTGCGCATGCGCAGTTTGATTCTTATCAGAATAATCTATATGGAAATGAAGGTGGGATATAGTGCGGTGAATCATCTAATAATACATACGCGCATGCGCAGTTTGATTAACAACTTCTTGCTTAGAGTGAAGATGGAGTGGGTGAATCCCCTGAAAAGATACACGCGCATGCGCAGTTTTATTCTCAACAGAATATTCTATAAATCAACTTCTATATGGAGTTGGGGTAGGGAGGTCCTCACAGATAAAATATTACGCATGCGCAGTTTGGTCCACAGCTTCATGGTTAGAGTGAAGATGGGCAGGTGAATCCCCTAATAATATTAACGCGCATGCGCAGTTTGAATCTCAACAGAATATTCTAGATGGATGTGGGGTGTAGTGCTGTGAGGGGAGGCCCACAGATAAAGTATTACTAGTACAGTGAGGGGGTTCCCACTGATGAAAGATTACGCATGCGCAGTTTGATTCACAGCTTCTTGGTCAGAGTGAAGGTTGGGGTGGGGTGACAATGCGACGGGAATCCCCTATTTAAATGTCGCGCATGCGCAGAGTGTGGATTTCTGGCTATAAAAGCGCGTCTACGGAGCGATTCTTTCATTCAGCAACCAGACGACCTGGCTGATGGTAATAAGCAGCAGCAGCAGAGACCAGCTTCCAAAGTGTCTCGAGTAGCAACAGCAGGGACCAGCTTCAAAAATGCCTGGAAAGCGCAAGACGTGTGAGCAGCAGCAGCAGAGGCCCGAAAAGCAGAGTCGAACCATCTCCCTGGATGAATGTGAGTTACTCCTCGTCAGGACAGAAGAATCAGTAGCTATACTCCCTGATTTACCAGATGGCTACTCCAAGAATGAATACATTCATCGCATGGTAAGACAATGCAATGCCAATATAGATACATTAAAATCTATACTGAAGGACCTTTTCTGGACATTTGAGAAGCAGAGATGCCTTCACATCATTAATCGAATCATCAGTCTGAGCGCCATTTTCCAACAACATTTGAGAAGCGGTGGTTCTATAGATGCAGCAGCTGACGAAGAAGACGATATCACCAACCGACTTCACTGGGCTGATTCCGAGAAAGCATTCCAATGTCGACTACAAACTAATGTAATAACAAACCTTGTACATATAGATATAAGTAATTTTTTAAACGATGCCTCTGTATTATTTCAAGAACGAATGCGATGTGTATTAAACAAGTATGGACCTGTCAAAGTTTGCGGTGTGCTAGTAGCTAAATATAGACATGTAACAAAGGATGATCAGTCTGTACACGTGAAAACATTTCTGGCCGAAACAAATGACATATTTCCGACGACATTGTTAGACGATTGGTTCAATGAATATATGAAACAACCAATCCTACAAAAAGTTGAAGAATTCCAGGAAACTGATTCCGATTGGACATTGCATTCAATCATACACCTGGAAATCAATGTAAATAAATATAATCCTTTGCGGGCTAGTTCATTTATACCCCTACCTTATCCAATTAAGATAAAGCACGCATGTATAAATGTAGAAAATAAGACTGATAATCAATGTTTTAAATGGGCTGTTCTATCAGCATTATATCCAGCTTCACAGAATACCAATCGTGTTTCTAATTATAATATGTATGAAGATAGCTTAGATTTTACTGGTATAGACTTTCCTGTAACTTTAAAGAATATCCCAAAATTTGAGCGACAAAATGATATCTCTATCAATGTATACGGTCTTGTACGAAGAAATGTTGATTACACTGTTGTTCCCCTATATATTACAACCGAAAAGAGGGAACTGCATGTTAATCTTTTACACGTACAAGAAGATTACATTGATGAGAGCATTGATGATAATGTGTTTGAAATATATGATGAAGGCATCGATACTTCAAATTTCCACTATGTATGGATTAAAGATTTATCTGCACTAGTTGGTGGACAACTATCTAAAAATAAACGTAAAAAGTATATTTGTGATCGATGCCTTCATTATTTTTCAAGCACAGAAAAGTTGTGTGAACACAATGATAACTGTAAAAAGATGAATCATTGTAGAATCAAATTACCGAAACCTGAGAAAAATATCATTGAGTTCACAAACTATAGAAATAAGGAAAAGGTACCGTTTGTCGTGTATGCCGATTGCGAATGTCTGTTGCTTCCTGTTGAAGAATCTCAGGAGAACATAAGTAACACTGAGATCTTTCAAAAGCACCAGATACTCAGCATAGGCTATTACATAAAATGTAGTTATGATGACGCACTTTCCGACTATAAGGCATGCCCGGAATATGAAGCTGATCCTGCCAAATGGTTTGCAAACGAATTGCAACAATTGGCAGAAGATGCTGAAACAGTATTCATGTGCTCCATACCTATGGAGAACTTGACTACTGAGCAGAAGGCTGCCTTTAGGGAAGCTACTACCTGCCACATTTGTGAGCAGAGTATAGCACCCGGCCAAAAGAAAGTGCGTGACCATTCACATTTAACTGGCAAATACCGAGGGCCTGCTCATGAAGATTGTAATCTAAATTACAAAGATTCTCGAACCATACCCGTTGTCTTCCATAATTTGAGTGGGTATGATGCTCATTTCATTATTCGCGAAGTAGCCACTGAGTTTGAAGGTCGAATTGATCTACTCCCTCTAAATAAAGAGAGGTATATTAGCTTCACGAAAAATGTTAGAGAGAGTGAGATCAAATTCCGCTTTATTGATTCATTCCGCTTTATGGCTTCTTCGCTAGATAAATTAGCATCATATCTCGACGAATACAAAATAGTAGGTAGAGTCTTTTCAAATTTAAGTGCTGATAAAATTAAATTGCTAACGCGGAAAGGAGTTTTTCCTTATGAGTACTTTGACTCTAGGGAGAAGCTCAAACAAACGCAACTACCACCTAAAGAAAAATTGTATAGCACATTAAATGACTTTACAATTTCCGATGAAGATTATGAGCATGCGCAACGGGTATGGTCTGAATTTAATTGCAAAAATCTTGGCGATTATGTGTATCTGTACATGAAAACGGATGTGTTACTACTTGCAGATATCTTTGAAAACTTCCGTGATCAGTGTCTGAAAGCATATAGCCTTGATCCAGCACATTATTACACAACTCCTGGTTTGACTTGGGATGCCATGTTAAAATATACTAGAGTAAAGCTTGAACTCCTCACTGACATTGATAAAGTCCTGTTTATTGAGTTAGGTATAAGGGGTGGAGTTAGTCAATGCTCCAACCGTTATGCCAAAGCCAATAATCCATATATGGAAATTTACAATGTCAATGAGGAGATCAGCTATATAGTATATTTTGACGCCAACAACCTCTATGGTTGGGCAATGGCACAAGCGCTCCCATTTAGTGGTTTCGAGTGGGTATCAAATGTTGACAATAGCTTCAACTTTAATGTTCCCGATGATGCCCCTGTTGGCTATATGCTTGAAGTAGATTTGGATCACCCCGAAGAACTTCATGATAATCACAGTGATTTACCTTTCTGCCCTGAACACTCGAAACCACCAGGGTCAAAGCAGGAGAAACTCCTAACTACCCTCCTACCGAAACGAAAGCACATTCTCCATTATCGTGAATTGAAACAAGCTTTGGCAAACGGCCTTCAGCTTGTAAAAATCCATCGCGTTCTTAAATTTAATCAAGCTCCATGGTTAAAATCATAAATAGATTTTAACACAGAACAGAGAGCTGCAGCTAAGAATGAGTTTGAGAAAACCCTGTTCAAACTCATGAACAATGCTGTGTATGGTAAGACAATGGAGAATGTGCGTAAACATGTAGATGTTAAACTCGTGACAGAGTGGGAGGGTAGGTATGGAGCAGAACCCCTCATATCTAGACCTAATTTCCACAGCCGAGCAATCTTCCATGAAGATCTAGTGGCTGTGGAACTTAGGAAGACTGAGGTTTTAATGAACAAACCCATCTATGTTGGGCTCAGTGTGCTGGACATTTCGAAAACCTTGATATATGACTTCCATTATGGCTATATGCTCGAAAAATACGGTAACAAATGCAAACTGCTATACACAGACACTGATAGCTTAGTTTATGAAGTTAAATGTCCCGATATTTACATGGATATGAAACAAGATATCAACAAGTTTGACACATCCGATTATCCTGTAAATAACGTTTACGGTATGCCTCAAGTCAACAAAAAAGTTCTAGGCCTCATGAAAGATGAGTGCAGTGGGCAGGTCATTACTGAATTTGTTGGCTTGAGGAGTAAGATGTACAGCATCCGCGTAAATGGCCAAGATTTTGTAAAGAAGGCCAAGGGTATAAAATCAGGTGTTGTACAGAAATCTATCAACTTTGATGACTACGTTGATTGCTTGAAAAATGCTGCGATTCAAACTAGAACGCAGTATATCATTAGATCACGTCTTCATCAAGTTGATACTGTTAAACAGTTAAAAGTAGCTTTAAGCCCCTTCGATGACAAACGGTATCTTTTGCCTGAAAGCACTGATACGCTAGCTTGGGGCCATTATAATGTTAAGGATAATGATACCGATGTAAACAATTAACCTATAAATCGACGGACATATTGTAAATAGTTTATAAGTCGATAAAAAACATTGTCGGGATTGATGATGATTGTAAAAACATGAATAAATGAACGATTTTTTATATGCATTTCATATGTTTTTATTTAATAAAACCTTACATCTGATTACATACATAAGTTTGTTAACATTAGTTTTAAATTTAGATAACCATTAGTTTAATGATACTCCAACACTAGATAACATTAGTTTTTAAGCTTAGTTAAATGTTACTTTAACGTTAGCTTAACGTTACTTTAACGTTAGTTTAACATTACTTTAACGTTAGCTTAACGTTACTTTAACGTTAGCTTAACGTTACTTTAACGTTACTTTAACGTTAGTGTAACGTTACTTTAACGTTAGCTTAACGTTACTTTAACGTTAGCTTAACGTTACTTTAACGTTACTTTAACATTACTTTAACGTTAGCTTAACTTTATTACATGTCTGTTTTATCTATCCAACTGTTGTGTGAACTGTCGAACCCCAGCCATTTGACATAGATTTTACTGGCATGTCTTTTAATGACTTTCTCCACAAGATAAATGTCTGGATACTTGACTTTTAAAAGTTCCTCTTGATAAAAGCCTCCAGCGAACGGTTGATCTTGATAGTCCTTTAGTTTATATGTTACCGGTTTAGTTGCCATGATCCGATCCACAGTAAATATTTCAGTTGTCCAGTTGGGTGTATATCCTTTCTCAAAAATGTTCTTATACTTGCTGATTCGAACTTTGTCATCAAGTTTGAATTTTTGACGTTTCGAAATAATTTTTCTTTGTTTCTGGAAACGTTGCATCAATTCTTCCTCGTCATCAGTGGTTACATCTTTTGGTTTCATACCAATTGTTCGATGTTTCGTATTATTATACTTGAATATGAGAGTAGACAAGATATCTAACCATTTGTAGTTACCGTGCAAGCTGAATTGTGGCCACATGTTATTCTTGAGTGTACGATTAAATCGTTCAATAATAGACGCTTTTAAATTACTGAAAGTTGAGTACAGTTTAATGCTATACTTTTGCATTAAAGCTTTAAATTCCGAGTTGTAAAACTCTTTGCCTTGATCTATGTGCAAGTTTTTTGGAACTCGTCCCTGTACAAGTATGGATTTCATAGCTTCAGTCACATCATGTCCACTCTTGCTTTTCACAGGAACTGCCCAGGCATACTTTGAAAATATATCGATAACAGTAAGCAGGTATTTGAATCTCTTATTCTCTTGAGAATATGGTAACATTTCAACCAAGTCAGCCTGCCATGTTTCATCTATACCACGCATTATCACAG
>CAKNYM010044685.1:12662-39725 GCA_932195095.1 Andricus curvator | reverse complement strand
TTCAACTGAAAGTTTAACTATTCCATTTTTTTGTAAAAAATTGATATTTTTTAGTGGAAAATTTAAGTATTTTTTTCAAAATTCATTTATTTTGCAACGTTTTGCTCTGTTGTGTTAAAAGACGTTTAGAACGAGCGTCATGAATTAAAATGAAACTGTTTCAATCAAAAAATTTCAAACAACTTCAAAACAATATGTTCGTACTAAAAGACTTTTATTAAATTTAAAATATTGTTTTAGTCTAAAATTCGACATTTTTTAATTAAGAAAAAGAACAGTTGCTTAATATTTAGAAATTTTTAACTGTTCATTTAAAATCCGTAATTATAAATCAAATATTCAAAACTAAACAAAAAAACTAAACTTTGAACGTTACTGTTTTAATTATTCTATTTAACAAAATTTAATTTGCAAGTAAAATTGTTGAATTGTGATTATAATAAATGTTGAACACCTATTATTATTCTTAGAAAAAGTTCGAATAAGTTGAAAAGATATGTAAAAGCTCTGAAAAGATTCAAAATTAATTTCAAATGATTTCAAATAATTTAAACGAAGGGTCTATGTATACCGACAAAATTTGGCTATTCGTACCGAAATTTCAGTGCAAATAGCCCACGGCCTAATTAAAAACAAAATATAGATTTGTGCAGCTTTCGAACAAAAAATTTAGAAGATTTTTAAGTATTGTGAAAGGCTTCAATAGAATAAAAAACATTTTTTAAGATTTCTAGAAAAATTGAAAATTACTTTTCATTTAAAAAAATTAATTTTAAGAGAATATTTAAAAACATTTACAAAATTGTTAAAAATGACTCTGCAGGATTTTTAAAAAGTGTTAGGAAGAATTTGAATCATTTTAAAAGATGTGTAGAAGTTCTGAACAATTTCAAAAATAATTTAAAATTTTGAAAAAATGTAAAACAGCATGTAGATGTTTAAAGATTTTGAAATAGAATTTTGAAGCTTTTTAAGGATTTTTAAACTATTTAAAATAAAGAGAATTTAACTTCTGATCTAAGAAGTGCTTAGTTTATTAAAAAATGTAATCGTTCAATTTTTAATATTTCTAGCTTAAAATTGCTTAAAATGATTTGCAGCTCAGTTTTTATTATTTCAAATGGACACATTTTTAGCTTCAGAGTTCGAATTTTTTACTTACCACCTTGAAAAATGTTAGCGAACCGGGAAATGACAATGAATTTATGTTTTGACCGGGAATTTTACAAATTTGTAGAAAAAAGATCTGTCCCTGTTTGATTTCAACAATTTTTTAAATAATTGGTAGAATTCTTATCTTTTTTAATTGTGATATTTAATTTACAATACGTAATTCGAAAATCTTTCACTTGAAAATTTTCCATTTTAATTTTTAAGCGTATATTTTTCATTAAAAGAATTTTAAAATGTAGTTTTAAAGACTTAAAAAATTAAAAAATAGAAGTGTTTGAAATCGACAATTTTTGAATAAAAACCTTTTTAGTTGTTCAAGTGTGAATATAAATTGTAATGATTGTTAAAATTGAACTGTACATTAAGGATTAACAGTTGAATAATAATTTATTTCACACGACGATTCGAAATCAGTTCAAAATTTAAGAATTTCGAGATTTTAACGTTAAAGATTAAACTGTTTCAATTTGAAATTCTTAGTAAATTTAAACGCACAATTTAAACTTTATAAACTATTTAAAATTTTTAAATAACTTCAAAACAATATATTCATACTTAAAGACTTTAATTAAATTTAAAATATTGTTTTAGTCTAAAATTTAAAATTTTTTAATTAAGAAAAAGAACAATTTCTTAATATTTAGACATTTTTTACCGTTAATTTAAAATCAGTAATTATAAATCAAATATTCAAAAATAAACAAAAAAACTGAAGTTTGAACGTTACAGTTTTAATTATTCTATTCAAAAAAATTTAATTTGCAAGTAAAATTGTTCAATTTTGATTATAATAAATATTAAACACCTATTATTATTTATAATTTAAAACAAAATATAGATTTTTGCAGCTTTGGAAAAAAAATTTAGAAGATTTTTAAGTATTGTGAAAGGCTTCAAAAGAATAAAAAAAATTTTCTTAAGATTCCTAGAAAAATTGAAAATTACTTTTCATTTAAAAAATTGAATTTTAAGAGAATATTTAAAAACATTTCCAAAATTTTTTAAAATGAATCTGGAATATTTTAAGACAATATTTTTAATTTTGCAGGATTTTAAAAAAATGTTAGGAAGAATTTGAATCATTTTAAAAGATGTGTATAAGTTCTGAAAAATTTCAAAACTAATTTAAAATTTGAAAAAATGTAAAACAACATGTAGATGTTTCAAGATTTTGAAATAAAATTTTGAAGCTTTTTAAGTTTATAACAAAAATGTAATCGTTCAACTTTTGAAATTCCTTGAAATCTTTGAAAATCCTACAAAATTCTTTGACATCCCTTTACATTTTTTAAATCACTTAAAATTCTTTGGAAAGTTTTAACATAACTTAAAATATCTTTAAAATAACAAATTATTCATTAAAGTTTGCTAAAAAAAAAACTTCAAACCCCCTATAAATCTTGGAACTTCCTTGAAATCTTTGGAGATTCAATAAAATTCTTTAAATCTTGTGGCATTCCTTTAAATATCCTAAAATACCTTAAAATATTTTGAATCGCTATGAATTCCTCGAAATTTAATTTATTTTCAAAAGTTGTTTATAAATCCCTTGAAATCTTTCCTTTGGAAATCGTAAAAATCCATTAAAATAAATTAATATCATTAGAAATGCCTTCAATATTTAAATTAAATTTAACTTATTTATTAAAGTTCTCTTAAAAAAAAAGACGTTTGAATCCCAAGAAATCTTTGGAGTCGCTAGAACTCCCTTCAAATTGCATTACTTTATTTTCCAAAGTTCTCTAGAAATCCCTTCAAATCTTTGTATACCCTACAAAGTTCTTTGAAATCCCTTGAATTGTTTGAAATCTCTTGAAAAATTTCACTTTTTCACAAATTTCTCTAAAAAACGCTGGAATTCTTTGGAAGACCTACAAAATTCTTTTAAATTGCTTGCAATTTTTTAAATATCTTTTTTTTCGAATCCCTTAAAATCCCTTGAAATATTTCCTTTGGAAATCGTAAAAATTCATTAAAATAAATTAAAGTCCTTTGAAATCCCTTGAATATAAATTAAATTGAACTTATTCGTTAAACTTCTTTAATTCTTTAATCAAATTTTAGTTCATTTATTTCCTAACGTTCTTTATAAATCCCTTGAAATCTTTTGAAATCCTACAAAATTTGTTTAATTTGTGTTTTTATTTCTTGAAATCCTTTAGAATCCCTTAAAATTTCCTTGGGAAATCGTAAAAATCCTTTAAAATAAATAGAAATAATTTCAAGTCCCTTGAATATTTTAATTAAATTAAACTCATTCAATAAATTTATCTACAAAAATTTTAAAACCCTACAAATTTTATGAAATCCCTGGAAATACTTTAAAATCCCTTGAATTGTGTGAAATACCTTGAAATTTTTTTAATCTCTTAAAATTCTTCCGATTTCCTTAAAATCCCTTGAAATGTTTTCTTTGTATATCTTAAAAATCCATAAAAGTCTCGTAAAATTCCTTGAAATACCCTAAAAATCCCTCAAATCTTTGGAATCGCTATAAATCCCTTGCAATTTAATTTAATTTATTTTCCAAAATTCTTTATAAATCCCTTGAAATCTTTCCTTTGGAAATAGTAAAAATCCTTTAAAATAAGTAGAAATCATTTCAAATCCCTTGAATATTTTAATTACATTAAACTCATTTAATAAGATTCTCAGCAAAATCTAAAGTCCCTAGAAATCTTGTGAAAATCTTTGATAACTTTAAAATCCCTTGAATTTTATGAAATACCTTGAATTTTTTTAATCTCTTGAAATTCATTCGAATCCCTTAAAATCCCTTGAATTTTCTGAAATACTTTGACATTTTTTTTATCTGTTGAGATTCTTTTGAAGTCCTTAAAATCCCTTAAAATGTTTTCTTAGGGAATTTTAAAAATCCATTAAAATAATTAAAAATCATTCTAAATCCCTTAAATATAAATTAAATTGACCTTATTTATTAAAGTTATCTAAAAAAGACGTTAAAGTCCCTATACATCTTTTAACTCGCTTGAAATCATTGGAGATTCAATAAAATTCTATAAATCCTGTGAAATACCTTTAAATACCGTAAAATTTCTTAAAATATATTGAATCGCTGCGAATTCGTTGGAATTAAATTTTATTTTATTTATTTTCCTTTGAAATCCTTTGAAATATTTCCTTTGGAAATCTTAAAAATCCATGGATATAAGTAAAAATCAATTGAAGTCCCTTGAATATAAATTAAATTTCACTTATCCATTAGAATTATCTAAAAAATAAAGTTTAAATTCCTAGAAATCTTTGAGATATCTTAAAATATCTTAGAATCTCTTAAATCTTTGGAATCACTATGAATCCCTCGAAATTTCATTCCATTTATTTTGCACAGTTCTTTATAAATCCCTTGAAATCTTTGGAAATCCTACAAAATTCTTTTAAATCGCTTGAAATTTTTCTTATTTCTTGAAATCCTGAGGAATCCCTTAAAGGGATTTCGACAGAATTTTAGGGAATAAATTTAATTTAATTTCAAGGGATTTCTACGGATTTCAACAATTTCAAGGGACATAAAGGAATTAACAAAAATTTCGAAGGATTTTTAAATATTTTATGTTATTTAAAAAAGTTACAAGGAATTTCAAGAGATTTAAAGAAATTCTGGAGATTTAAAAGAATTTTTTAGGTTTTCCAAAGATTTTAAGGGGTTCCAGATTACTACATTCTGAAGAATAAAATTTCAAGGGATTCCTCGCGATTCCAAAAATTTCAAGGGATTTTAAGGTATTTCAAAGAATTTTTACAAAATTTGAAGGAATTTAATAGAATCTCTGAGGATTTACAATTATTCTAATTTCTAATAAATATTAAAAATATAATAATATAAAAATATATTAAATATATTTTTACAATTTCCAAACATGAAGACATGAAGACATGAAGGAATTAACCAAATTTGAAAGAATTTAAAATATTTTAAGTTTTTTGAAAAGATTCCAATGAATTTCCAGAGGTTTAAATAAATTCAGGAGATTTAAAGAATTTTTTAGGGTTTTCAAAGATTTTAAAGGATTTCTAGATTTCAATGCATTTTAAGAAATTTTTACAAGATTTAAACAAATTTAATAGAATCTCCAAGGATTGAAAATATATGTAATTTCTAATAAATCTTTAAAATTTAAAAATATAATATAAAAATATATTTTTACGATTTCCAAAGATTTGCAGGAATTTCAAAGAATTTTGTAGGATTTCCAAAGATTTCAAGGAATTTCAAAGGATTTTACAAGATTTAAGGGATGTTATAGGACTTCCAAGTATTTCAAAGATTTTAGGTGATTTTACAAATTTCAAGGGATTTCATTGGATTTCTAGAGAACTTTAGGGAATAAGTCAAATTTTGCTTCAAAAGATTTCAACGGATTTCAAAAATTTCCAGATTTTTAGGTTTTTGGAAGAATTTAAAGACATGTAAAAAATTTCCAGGGATTTAAAGAATTTTTTGGGATTTCCAAAGAGTTTAAGGGATTTTTAGATAACTGAATTATAGAGAGTGAAATTTCAAGGCATTTCTATCGATTAGAAATATTGCCAGGGATTTAAAAGATTTTATTGAATGTCCAAGGATTTTAAAGATTTCTAGGGATTTGAAAGTTTTTTTGAGAAAACTTTAATTTAATTTATATTCAAGGGATTTAAAATGACTTCTACTTATTTTAACTAATTTCTAGAGAACTTCAGGGAATAAATTAAATTTTATTGGAACGGTCTTTCTACGGATTTCAACAATTTCAAGAAATTTGGAAGAATTATACAAATTTTAAAGGATTCGAAAGATTTAAAATTATTTTAAAAGATTCCAAAGAATTTGAAGAGATTTAACAAATTTCAAGAAGTGTCATAGAATTTTGTGGAAATCACTTGAAATTAAATTAAATTTATTCCCTAAAATTCTGTCGAAATTCCCTAAAATCCCCTGCATTTTTGGAAATCGTATAAAATCCATTTAGATAAGTAGAAATCATTTGAAATTTCTTGAATATAAATTCAATTTGAATTATTCATTACAGTTCTCTAAAAACACCGTTCAAATCCCTAGAAATCTTTAAAATATCTTAAAATCACTTCAAATCTTTGGAATCGCTAAGAATTCTGCGAAATATCTTGAAATTTTTGAAGTATTTTGAAATTCTTTCAAGAGCTTTAAAATCTTGAAATTGTTGAAATCCGTTGAATGAGATTCAGTATAAAAATAATGTTAAAATATTAAAAGAATTTACGCAAAAAATATAGAAACTACAAACGAATTATTTATTTATTTAACGCAAGATTTCAAATTATTTCAAGTGATTTGAAGGAATTCCATAAGATTTCGAAACATTTCAAGGAATTTTAGAAGATTTTAAAGATTTCCGAACATTTCTGGGAATTTTAAGGGATTCCAAAGAATTTCAAAAGATTTAAAAAATTCCAAGGGATTTCAAAGAATTTGGTATTATTTACAAAGATCTGAAGGGATTTTTAGCAAACTTTAGAAAGTAAATTAATTGAAATGAAATTTAAAGGGGTTCCAAAGGATTTCAAGAAATTAAACAAATTTCAAGCGACTTAAAATAATTTTGTAGGATTTCCAAAGATTTATAAAGAACTTTGGAAAATAAATAAAATAAAGTGCCAAGGGTTCATGGAAATTCCAAAGATTTTAAGGGATTTTAACGTATTTCAAGGAGTTTCACAAGATTTAAAGGATTCTATTAAGTCTGCAAGGATTTCAAATATTTCCAGGGAATAAAACTTTTTTTTTTTCTTTGGAAAACTTTAATGAATAAATTCAATTTAATTATATTCAAGGGATTTCGAATGATTTTTACTTATTATATAGGATGTTTACAATTTTCAAAGGAAATATTTTAAGGGATTTCAGAGGATTTCAAGAAATAAAAAAAACGATGGAAAATAAATGAAATTAAATTTCAAGAGATTCATAGTGACTCTAAAGATTTAAGGGATTCTAAGATATTTCAAGGAATTTAACAGTATTTTATTGAATCTCCAAATATTTCAACGATTTTGAGGAATTTGAATTTTATTTTTTAGATAATTTTAATGAATAAGTGTAATTTAATTTATATTCAAGGGACTTCAAACGATTTTTACTTACATCCATCGATTTTTAAGATTTCCAAAGGAAAAAATTCACAGAATTTTAAGGGATTCGAAATAATTTCAAGAAATTAAAAAAATTTCAAGGTATTTCATAGAATTCAAGGTGGTTGAAAGTAATTCGAGGAATTTTACAAGTTTGAGAAATTTATTAAATGAGTTTAATTGAATTAAAACATTTAAGGGACTTGAAATGATTTCTACTTATTTTAAAGTGTGTTTACGTTTTCCAAAGAAAACATTTCAAGGGATTTTAAGGGATTCCAAATGACTTGAAGAAATAAAAAAAATTTAAGCGATTTAAAAGAATTTTGTAGGATTTCCAAAGATTTCAATGGATTTATTCCTTTTGGAAAATACTTTGGAAAATAAATGAAATTGAATTAAATTTCAAGGGATTCACAGCGATTTCAAAAATGTTAAGGGATTTTAAGGTATTTCAAGGAATTTCACAAGATTGAAACGATTTTATTGAGATTTCTAGGGATTTAAACGTTTTTTTTTATAGAAATCTTTAATGAATAAATTCAACTTAATTTATATTCAAGGGATTTCAAATAATTTTCACTTATTTTAATGGATTTTAAGATTTCCAAAGGAAACATTTCAAGAGATTTTAAGGGATTGGAAATAATTTCAACAGATTAAAAAAATTTCAAGGGATTTCAGAGAATTGAAGGAATTTTACAAGATTTAAGGGATTTATTCGACCTCAACATATTTCAAATATTTTACATTTTTATAATAAAATTTGTTTATAACAATTAAATGAATCAATGAGGATATTATTTGTATTTTGTAAGTCCCCATGTATCGATTTAAAATGATTTACAGTTTAGTGAAGCAGTTATTAAAGAGTAAACAATTTTTAAATCACTTTTTTCGCATTTGTTCATAATAAACAAAGAATACAGGTGGTAATAAACATTAATTAATTTTTTTAGCATATATTTATCACATATATTTAAAATACAAAATAAAAGTAAAACATTGCCCTTTTGTCTGAAAAAATTTCCCATTTCCTCTATTCTTTTTACGTATTAGGACTGCCGTATTTTCCTGAACAAATTCTCAGATCTTTTGGACTTTTGTGATGAAGAGAACAGGAAAATTGCCGTGGAAACAGAGAAACAATTACTCGGAGCTGATTCCGGATCCGAATTCGAAGATGATTTCGCTGTTGCAGCTGGAGAAACTCTGAAGAAAGATAAAAAGAAGACTAAGAAGCTTTCGAAAATAAATAAATCAGATTCCGAAGCTTCCTGCGACTCGGACGACAACGTTTCGTCCGATGATGACTTTGATAATTCTTCAAAGAAAGGAAAATCCAATAGTAAATTGAATAAAAAGTCTCAACCTGTCGATGAATCAGAAGAGGAAGATGATTTTAGTCTTGACGAAGATATGGAAGATGAAGAAGATGACATCGAAGACGAGGATGAAGTTGAAGACGAAGAAGATAGTGAGGATAGCGAAGAAGAAAGCTTAAAATCAAATAAGAGAAAACTGGAATCAAACCAGAAAACGGCTAGTGAACAGAAGAAAAGAAAAATCTCAGAAAGTGAAGATTTGGAAGAAGAAATGGAAGATGATTCGAATTCCGAAGATGATCAAGACAGTCCCGAAGAAGATGAAGAAAATACGAAACTCTGGGAAGATATTTACGGAAGAACGAGGGACAAAGATGGTAACGTGGTAACAAATCGATACGTTCCTCCAGCAGCGAGAGCAAAAAATCTCCAGGAAAATTCTGAAAATAGCGAAAAGTTGATGAAACTTAGAAGGCAATTAAAAGGCCCCCTAAATAGATTGACGGATCGAAATATGCATACGATTGCTGCACAGGTAATTAAAAAGTATCTTTAAATTAAATACAGGGTGGCCGTAAGTCAGGGAAAAGTCAGAAAATGTTATTGGTCAGGAAAATTCAGGGATTTTGAAAAAAATCTGGCAAAAGTCAGGGACTTTTTACAAAAGACACTTTATATAACTATCAATGATAATAAATTTGAAATTGTTTTATTTCGTTTATAATAGATTCTATATTAACAATTTTAAAAGATTAAGATTCTGGTCTTTGAATAGAATTGTAGTTACCTCCTCTTGATGATTATATTTTAAGTTTAAAATTCTATTATATAGTTAAAAATTTAATAATATTGTTAAAAAGTCTTTTTAGTTTGAAAATCGTTTTTTCTTTGGTTTAAAATTAATTTCTTTAACTGAAAATTTAACTATTCCAGTCGAAGATTCATCATTTTAGTTGAAAATTCATCTCTTTGAAAGTTGAACTATTTCGTTGAAAATTTCTCTTTTTTTATTGAAAATTAAACTACTTGGGTAAAAGTTGAACTAGTTTGTTGAAAATATATTTTTATGTTGAAGGTTCATCTTTTTGGTTGAAAATTTAACTATTTTGTTGAAAACTCGCTTTTTTTTGTTTAAAATTATTTTTTTAAACGGAAAATATAAGTTTTCCATGTTTGGTCGAAAATTGATCTTTTTTAGTTGAAAATTTGTACTTTTTGGTAGAAAAAAAGTCTTGCTTTAAAAATTCCTCTTTTTTGTTTAAAAATGCAACTTTTTGGTTGAAAATTAACTTTTTTGTTGAAAATTCAACTATTTTACGGAACATTCGTCTTTTGGCTTGTAATTTAAATAATTTGGATAAACTTTTTTTTTCTTGACTGAAAAATCCTTATTTGCCGAAAATGCATCTTCGTAGGTAAAAAATTCATCTATTTGGTTAAAAATTCACCTTTTTTCGTTGAAAATTTAATTTTTTTGTAATTCAACTCTGTTCAAAATTTAACTATTTGATTGATTTTTTTTTAAATATTTTTTTGTTGAGGATTCATCGTTTTGTTGAAAATGCAACTGTCTTCTAAAAAATCCGTCTTTTCGACTTAAAAATGTAATTCTTTGTTTGGAAATTCAATTGTTTTTGTTAAAACTTCAACTATTATGTCGAGAATTTAATTATTTTCTTGAATAATTCAACTTTTGGTTGAAAATTTAACTATTTTGATAAAAATTCGTTGTTTTTTTGGTTTGTTTTAATATCAACAAATATCAAAATTGATAAATAATCCAAATTTTTAATTGAGAATTTTAATTGAAGTTCAATCATTTTTTTTAAATTAAAAATTAGATCATTCGGTTTGAAAATTTAACTATTTTGTTGAAAACTCCTTTCTTTGTTTTTAAAATTCATCTCTTGGTCAGAAATTTTTTTTTTTTTTTAATATCAACTGTTACATTTTTTGCTGAGAATTCATCTTTGTAGGTTTAAAATTCAATTTTTATGTTGAAATTTTAATTTTTTCGTTCAAAATTCCACTTTTGGTTTGAAAATTTAACTATTTTGTTTTTTGTTTATTTGAAATATTAACAAATATCAAAATTTATTTGGGTGAAAATTCATCTCTTTAGGTAGAAAATTCAAATATTTCGTTTAAAATTCAGGTTGAAAATTCAACTATTATGTTGAAATTTTAATTATTTCTTTCAAAATTTAACTTTTGGTTTGGAAATTCAACTATTTTGTTGAAAATTCGTTTCTTTAGTTTTAAAATTCATCTCTTTTGGTAAGAAATTTCTTTCTTTTTTTTTGTTGAAATATGAACTATTACATTTTTTGTTGAGAATTCATCTTTTTGTTGAAAATTCAAGTCTTCTACAAAATTCGTCTTGTTGTCTTAAAAATACAACCGTTTTTGGTTGAAGTTTAATCTTTTTTGGTTGAAAATTCGACTATTTGATTACAAATTCATCTTTATAGGTAGAAAATTCAAGTGTTTGATTGAAAATTTAATTATTTTGTAAAAAATTCAAGTAGTTTCGTCGAAAATTAAGTGGTTTGTTGAGCATTCGTCTATTTGGACAGAAAATTCGTCCTTTTAGATTGAAAATTCAACTGTCTTCTACAAAATTCTATTATTTGGTTGAAAATTTATATTTTTTAGTTGAAAATTCAACCTATTTTTTCGAAAATTAATGTATTTTATTGAGAACGTCTTTTTGGTAGAAAATTAATCTTCTTAGTTGAAAATTCATCTTTTTTGGTTGAAATATCAAATATTACCTTTTTTGTTGAGAATTCATCTTTGTAAGCTTAGAATTCAACTTTTGGTTTGAAAATTTAACTATTTTGTTGAAAATTTTGATCCGCGGTTACGAAAAAGTTACTTATTTTATGAAAAGGTTACTTTTGGTTTCATTTTTTGCTTGAAATAACTAAATGAATTAATTCATTGATCGTATTATTTAAAAACTTGTGAAAAATGTAAAAAATTAAATGTTTTCATTAAATTTAGCACTTTAGAGTCGGGGAAATTAGGGAATAACAATAAAATAATAATCAGTTCGCATGTAAAATGAATAAAAAGGGCCATCAATTGAATTATTATGAATCCTGATAAAAATTGCAATTTAGCAAAAATTGATAGTTTTTAATTTAAAATTTAAATCTTTTTTGTTGAAATATCGAACTATGTATTATATTTTTCGATGAGAATTTATCTTTGGTTGAAATTCGGTTAAAAGTTGAACAATTTTTGTTAAAACTTAATTGTTTTGTTGAAAATTCATCATTTTAGTTGAAAATTCGTCTTTTTTGGTAGAAAATTAATCTTCTTGATTGAAAATCACCGTTTTGTTTAAAAATACATAATTTCATTTGAAAATTCATCTTTTTGGTTAGAAATGTACTTACTTTGTTGAAAAATCGTCTTTTTTGAATGAATTCTACTGTTTTTATATTGAATTAAAATCTTTTCTGATTATTATATCAACTATTACATTTCTCGTTAACAATTCATCTTTTTAGTCAGAAAAATTTAACCATTTTGTTAAAAGTTGAACTACTTTTTAAAAATACATTTTTTTGTTGAAGATTCATAATTTTGGTAGAAACGTTGTCTTTTTTGGTACAAAATCTTTCTTTTTGGTTACTTTTTTGCCACATTATTATTACTTTTCGTTTACTTTTTTGAGATTAGTGTGGTTACTATTTTACTATTTTTTGAAGCTTGTGCAGTTCCAGGCCTGTTTGAAATATCAACAAATATCAAAATTTATAAATAATCAAAATTTTTCGTTAAGAATTTATCTTTTTGTTAAAATTCAACAGTCTTCTACAAAATTCGTCTTTTTGTCTTGAAACTTCAACTATTTTTGGTTGAAATGTATTCTTTTTTTTTTAATTCGACCATTTGTTTGAAAATTTAACTTTTTTTGTTGGAAATTCAACAATTTGGTTGATAATTCAACTTTTTTGTAAAAATTGGTCTTTTTGGCTTAAAAACTCAACAATTTGGTTGAAAAGGAACCTATTTTGTTGAAAAATCGTCTTGTTTGAATGAATTCTACTGTTTTTTATATTAAATTAAAATCTTTTTTTGTTATTATATCAACTATTATATTTTTCGTTAACAATTCATCTTTTTAGTCAGAAAAATGTGACCATTTTGTTAAAAGTTGAACTGCTTTTTAAACATACATTTTTTTGTTGAAGATTCATAATTTTGGTGGAAACTTTGTCTTTTTTGGTACAAAACCTTTCTTTTTGGTTACTTTTTTGCCACATTATTGTTACTTTTCGGTTACTTTTTTGAGAGTTGTTGTTTGAAATGTCAACAAATATCAAAATTGATAAATAATCAAAATTTTTCGTTAAGAATTCATCTTTTTGTTAAAATTCAACAGTCTTCTACAAAATTCGTCTTTTTGTCTTGAAACTTCAACTATTTTTGGTTGAAATGTATTCTTTTTTTTTTAATTTGATTATTTGTTTGAAAATGCAACTGCTTTGTTGAAAATCTAAGTATTATGTTGAATATTAAACTATTTTTTTAAATAGTTATCTCTTTTGGTCGAAAATCAAACTGTTTTGTTGAAAATTCGTCCTTTTGAATTAAAAATTCATCTTTCATGGTAAAGAGTCATCTTTTTTTGTTAAAATGAATAATTTTTAATGTGAAATTGTTTTATCCCGATTAAAAAAGATTCTATGTTAAAAATGTTACAAGATTAAAATGCTGGTCTTTGAATCTTAATAGTCAAGAAAATGAAAAATTGGTCATGGACAAATCAGAGAATTTTGAAAACGAATTTTTGCGGCCACCCTATAATTAACCATTTATTCAAGTTTAATTTACAAAACTTGTTATTAATCTATTTGTCCTTTTTTTCACAGATTGACGAGCTCTTTATGACAAACAGTCGCAACGACATGAATGAAATGTTGTCGAAATTAATTATGGAGGCGATCGTTGCCCCAATAATGACTCCTGATCGTTTGATAATGGAACATATGATGCTGATTGCTGTTCTTCACGCAAATGTTGGTTCGGAAGTTGGTGCTCAATTTTTACTGACTCTTGTGAAAAGAATCGAAGAGAAGCTCAATTCGCCCCAGGAAGTCGAAAATAAGGAGCTCGATAATTTAATATTGATGTTTTCGCACTTATACAACTTCAAAATCTTTGGATCGAAATTAATCTACGAGATCCTTGAAAAGTTATCCGAGAAGTTTTCCGAAAAGGAAATAGAGTTGATTCTCCTCATCTTGAAAAGTGTCGGTTTCGTCCTAAGAAAGGACGATCCATTGGCTTTGAAGGAACTTATTATAAAATTACAACAGAAAGCAGCACTCGCCAAATCCGAAAAGTATGTTTCTTATATCACGTTTTTTTTTAAAGTTCAAAATTGTAATTCTCCTTTTTCTAGTTCGAGAGTGAAATTCATGCTGGACGTTTTAATGGCGATTAAGAACAACAATATGAATAAAATTCCCCAGTACGATCCTTCCGTTTTGGAACACTTGAAAAAGGTCCTGAAAACTTTAATTCGAACCGGAAATGGAATTTCACAACTTAATATAACACTCGAGGATCTTCTTCAAGGTATTTCGTTACTGAATATTTTCTGCGTTTCCCGTTTTTTCCCTATTTCTTGGTGGAAAATTTTTTACAAAAAAGTACAGAAATCTATTTTCACAGGAATCTACAAATAAATACAATAAATTACAACCAAAATTACAGAAAAGTACAACTTTTTTCTATTATTGAGACGAATTTTGTACTTTTTTGTATTTTTTTGTACATTGTTGTATTTTATTTTAGTTTTAATTTTCTACAAGGATCTAAAGGAATTTACAGGTTTTGCAGCCAAAAAATTGTTCCTTTTCGACCTAGGGTGACAGATATTTAGAATATAGCAATGAGATAATTTTAAATTAGGATGTGTACATAATCGCTATTACAAAAAAGCTTCTGTGTTTGAGCTTTAAAGGAATGGTAGAATATTAAAAGACAATAATGATTAATCGTTATTAAAAAACTTAAAAAACCTTACTTTGAAGTTTTAAAAAAAATATATAGCAATCGATTGGACACCATACATGTCATTTAAAATTATGTCTTTGCATTGTTCTCAATATTTGTGATCCTAGGTCAAAAAAGAACAACTTTTTCACTGCAAATAAAAATTGAACAATTGAGAAAGAATTGATCACGATCATTGAAACTAAAAGATTCGAACTCTTGACGATAGCAATTTTTCATTTGAAGTTATAAAAACTGAACCGCAAATTAAAACACTCAAAGTGGAATACTTTTGAATTTTAAACTTTTAAAGTTAAAGCTTAAAAAAATGTTAAATCAAACGCTCAATAATTTTCGCGTATAAAATTAAAACTTTTCAATTGAAAATTTCTTAATTAAAAACCGTTAAACTGTAAAATTTTAACTTTTATATATTGTAGTGTTAAATTATTTAAAAAAAAATAGAAATCCACGCTATCATCATTTTCAATGCTATGAATTGAAGAATGAATAAAAAATTTTATAAATTTTCAAAATTATATCATTTTATGCAATTTTAAGCTAGAAACATTAATTTATAAATTAAAATTTGTTTTGAAATCTTTTCAAATATTCTTTAAAAAATTTGTTTAATGAAAATCATATTCAAATTTTCCAGGAATCTAATAATAATTTTATTATCTTGGAACTCGAATTTTTCCTACAAATATTTGAAAATCTTGCAAAAGTAAAAAAAAATACCTTAAAATCATAGAGATTCTTTTTTGAAAATTTTGGAAATCTTATTAAATATTCTTTTATAATTAATTTTTCAATACAAAAATTATTGTTAGTTTTTCTAGGAATTTTGATACAAATTTTGTATTCATTTAAAACCTTTCAAAATGCTTAAAATTAAAAAACTTATACATTTTGTGTTCGACATCTTCAAAAATCTACATTGTGTTTTAAATGTTTTGAAATAGTTTCACGTTTTAAATTATTTTAGAATCTTTTCAAAATTGTTTAAAATCTTTTTAAATATTCTCTTGGAATTAATTTTTCAAAATAAAAAATCATTTTAAATTTTCCCAGCAAACTTAAGAAATTTTTTTAATTTTCTTAAAACCTTAAAAGATCCTGATAAACTTTACAATTTTATTTCGAAATCTTCAAAAATCTAAATTTAGTTTTTTATTTTTCGAAATCTTTTCCAGTTTTAAATTAAGTTTGGATCTTCTCAAAACTGGTAAATATCTCTTAAACTAACTCAAATTTTTTCCAAACTGATAATTGTTCAATTGCTATTTATGCATGAAAATTCAATAGTTTTACTTACATATGAAAAATTTGTTAAATAGAACAATTCAAATTGTAACGTTCAAAGTTTTAATTTAACACTCTGAAATATTAATGATTTAAGGCTTTCTATTTCAAATAATTCAGTTTAAAATTATTTAATTTTTAATATTTGATTTATAATTGCTCATTTTAAATGAAAAATAAAATATTGCTAAATATTCAAAAAAATGTATTCCTTAATTAAAAACTTCAAATTAAATTGGTTAAAAATTGAATATTCTAGATTAAAACAATATTTGAATAGGATTTGCAATTGAATAAGAGCGTTTAGTTTTTCAAATTATTTTTATATTTAGAATAGTTTATAGAGTTTCCAATCGAATGTTTACATTTGTTTAACTACTGAGGCTTCAAATTGAATCATTTTCAATGTTACAAATTAAAGAATGAATAAAAAAAAATTTTCAATTTCAAAATAATATCATTTTAGGCAATGCTAAGCTAGAAACATTAATTTGTACATTAAAATTTGTTTTGAAATCTTTTAAAATATTCTCTTAAAAATATGTTAAGAAAAATCATTTTAAAATTTTCCAGGTATCTAATAATAATTTTATTATCTTGGAACTCGAATTTTTCCTATAATTTTTCGAAAATTCTGCAAAAGTAAAAAAAAATACCGTAAAATCATTGAGATTCTTTTTTGAAATTTTTGGAAATCTTATTAAATATTATTTTTAAATCAATTTTTCAACAAAAAACATATTGTTAGTTTTTCTAAGACTTATGACACAACTTTTTTATTCATTCAAAACCTTTTAAAGTGTTTAAAAAGCTTATGAATTTTGTGTTCGACATCTTCAAAAATCTACATTGTGTTTTAAATGTTTTCAAATCTTTTCAAATAATAATAATCGAAAATTGTAATATAATTGTAAAAGAAATAGTAAAATAATAATAATCGAACTACAGTTCAATGTGATTTATTAGTATATAGCAAAAGTTCTTGGTAAAAGTGTAAATTTAAGTTTAAATTTGTACATTTCTACAATAAACTACCAGTATATAAAACAGAAATTTACGTACAGTTTCCCAATATTTCATCTTTTATGAAATCTTGTAATTTTTAGTAAAGATTAGTAATTTTCTACAATAATTTACGTAAAATTAAACGCGTTTTAATGACGTCAAACGTCCAAATTAAAAAAATTAAAATTCTATACTTTTCTGTAATACCTTGTAGATTTTTAGAACAAAGTAAAAATTATTTTTAAAAAGTTATACAAATTTTTGAATTGTAGAAACTTATAATTTATTGGTAAATTTTGTACATTTATTTACAAAAAAGTACATGTTTTAACAAAAAATCACAGTTGTAGAAATGTTGTATTTTCTTGTAAAAATTTTTTCCACCAGGGTTCTTGAAAAACCTCCCCTTTTTCCCCTTTTCTTTTTAAGCCTGGAATTCTCCTTGGATTTTTCTAAACCTTGAAAACCTGGAATTCTCCTTCAATTTTTCACGAGAACCTTGATTTTGAATTATTTTTTTTTGCTTTTGCAACAGCTATTTTATTGAAATGCGAAGAGTAATTTAAATCTTTTAGTCTATTATGAAAGAAATCATTCGCTTAGAAGAAATCTTTCGACTGAAAAGTTTTTTATTTATCAAGATATAATTTATCTTTTGTTCATTACAGAGTAAATAAAGGGATTTCAGGGCACTTTTTGTAGACTGTACTAATTATTTTATAGATTGCAATGAACAGACTGTGATATTGTGAACAATTCTACAATTTTTTTATTTCTTCTCCGCTAATATAGAATTTTAAAGTATACTTTTTTGTGGTATTCAACTTACAAATTATAAAAATTATTAGTTGAAAATTTCGATGTTAATTCAGTTTCAGAATTAGAATGAACCATGGCTACACAAAGGTTTTTTCGAGGGGTTGACCACTCGGTTTTTGAGTATACACCAGATTTAAAAAGATTACAAAATAATTCTAAAAATTTCGAAATATTTCAAAATATTTCAAAACTTTTCTAATATTTAAAAGGATTTTGAACATTTAAAAAAGATTTCACGGATTTCAAAGACTTAAAAAATGCGTATGCACTAGATTTAAGAGATTTCACAAAAATTTCCCAAACATTTCGAACATTCCATAAAAATTACAAGGATTTCATAGATTTGAAAAAGGCGTGTAGACAAGATTTCGAATATTTCACAAAGATTTTAAAAAGTGAAACCGAAGTGAACGACCGAAAATATGAATTTTCAAACAAAATAGATGAATTCTCAACGACAAATATAATAGTTGATATTATTTCAATCAAAAATTTTCAAAAAAAAAAAAATATTTTTTGTTACCAAAAGAAATAAATTTTGAAACGATAAAGCCGTATTTTGAACCAGGAAAGAAAAGATATTTCACTGAATTGTTCGATCTTCAAGCCAAAAAGACGAATTTTCTGCAAAACAGTTGTATTTTCGAACAGAAAATATGAATTTTCAGCGAAAGGTTACTTTTCAACCAAATAGTTAAACTCTCTACCAAAATAGTGGAATTTTTAATAAGATACAAGAATTTTCAACCAAGTAGTTAATTTTTCAACCAAAATATTAAAATTGTCAACAAAATACTGGAATTTTCAACAAAATAATTGAGTTATCTACAAAATCATTGAATTTTCAACCTAAAAACATGAATTTTCAACAAAAAAGTGCAATAGTTGATATTTCAACCAAAAAAATATGAAATTTCGTTTAAAAAATGAATTTTAAAACCCCAAAGACGAATTTTTAACAAATAAAGATTTTTCAGTCATGAAGACAAATTTTTACCTAAACTGTTAAACCTTTAAGCCAAAAGTCGAGTTTTCCATGTAAAAATTGAATTTTTGTTCAGAAAATATGAATTTTCAGCAAAAAAATTAATTTTCAACAAAAGTGGGTCAATTTTCAACGAAAGAAAAAACCTTCTTTCAAACAAACAAAAATCAAAAAATTAGTTCAGCTTGTACCCATGCAGTTTAATTTTCAGTTAAAAAAGATCAATTTTCAACAAAATATTTAAACTTTCAACCAAAGAGATGAATGAAAAAATAAAATGTTTGAATCCTCAAGCAAACAAGATTAATTTTCAAACAAACCGTTGCATTTTTATCCAAGAAAGATAAAATTTCTACTAAAACAGATGAATTTTTAAATCAAAAAACAAATTTGAAAAAGATTGAATTTTCATCCAAAAAAGATTTTAATTTGACTTTTCAACATTTAAATATGAGTTTTAAATAAGAAGAAAATTTTCTTCGATGATACTTGAATTTTTAACAAAACTGTTTCATCCAAAAAAGATTTTAGTTTGACTATTCAACATTAAAATATGGGTTTTAAACAAGAAGTCAATTTTCTACGAAGATACTGATTTTTCAACCCAAAAAGACGAATATTCAACAAAACAGTTGAATTTTTAAACAAAAAGGATGACTCCTTAAAAAATTATTGAATCTTCAACCAAATAGTTGCATTTTTATCCAAGAAAGATTTTGAAATTTCTACTAAAACAGATGAATTTTTAAATTAAAAAAAAAAGATAATTTGAATTTCCATCAAAAAAAGATTTTAGTTCGACTATTCAAAATTAAAATATGGGTTTTAAGCAAGAAGTCAATTTTCTACGAAGATACTTGATTTTTCAACTAAAAAAAAAAGGAATTTTCAACCAAACAGTTGAATTTTTAAACAAAAAGGATGACTTTTTAACAAAATTATTGAATCTTCAACCAAATAGTTGCATTTTTATCCAAGAAAGATTTTGAAATTTTTACTAAAACAGATTACTTTTAAATCAAAAAATTAATTTAAAAAATTTTGAATTTCCATCAAAAAAAGATTTTAGTTCGACTATTCAACATTAAAATATGGGTTTTAAACAGGAAGTCAATTTTCTACGAAGATACTGATTTTTAAACCCAAAAACACGAATTTTCAACAAAACAGTTGAATTTTTAATCAAAAAGGATGACTTTTTAACAACATTATCGAATCCAAGAAAGATGAAATATTTCTAATAAAACAGATGAATTTTTAAATCAAACAATCAAATAAAAAAAAATTTGAATTTCCATCAAAAAAAGATTTCAGTTCAACTATTCAACATTAAAATATGGGTTTTAAGCAAGCAGTCTATTTTCTACGAAGATACTTGAATTTTAAACAGAACAGTTGAATTTTTAAACAAAAAGAATGACTTTTTAACCAAATTATTGAATCTTCAACCAAATAGTGGCTTTTTTATCGAAGAAGAGTGAAATTTCTACTAAAACAAATGAATTTTTAAATCAAAAAATCAGATTAAAAAAAAAAATTTGAATTCTAATCCAAAAAAGATTTTAGTTTGACTATTCAACATTAAAGGATTAGTTTTAAACAAGGAGTCAATTTTCTACGAAGATACTGATTTTTCAATCCAAAAACACGAATTTTCAACGGAACAGTTGAATTTTTAAACAAAAAGGATGACTTTTTAACAACATTATTTAATCTTCAACCAAATAGTTGCATTTTTATCCAAGAAAGATGAAATTTCTACTAAAACAGATGAATTTTTTAATCAAGTGGACCAATTTTCAACACCAAAATATAAATTTTAAAAAGCAAGTAAATTTTCTACGAAATAGTTGAATTTTCAACCAAAAAGAATGACTTTTTAACAAACCTGTTAAATTTTCAAACAAATAATAAATTTTATAGCTAACAAGATAATCTTCAGGAGAAAGAATTTGCAAAAAAAAGTAATATAAATATAAATACAAGGCAAATAAATTACTAACAAGAATATTATTTCAGGGTTACCGCAAAATTTCATTTTAAAAATTCCCTAATTTTTCCCTGAATAATTTTTCATTTTCCCTGACCATTAATAATTAAGTACCAAAACCTCAAGCTTGTAACATTTTTCACCTAGAATCTTTTTTAAACGGAATAAAAGAACTTCAAATTAAAATTGAAATATTTGAAATTTATTCTGCTTGACAGTTATTTGAAGTTATAGAAATTCTCTGACTTTTGCAATATTTTTTTTCTAAATCCCTGACTTTTCCCTGGCTTCTATACAATTACTGCTACTTGTTTCATTCGCAAATTTCCAAAAATTAAGTACGGTCCCTTAGTTACTTGTAACAAGTTCCTACCCAAATCCGTATCCAATTTAAAAAAAATTCTTTAATGGCAAAAATCATTAAACATTATTAAAAAACTATACAATTTCTTATAAAAAGATAGTTTCTTCTTTTGTAAATGTAAAAATAAATGTTTAATCTTTCCCCTGTTTGTCCCCTTTTTTCGTGAACAAATGACCCTACTTACCCTTTTTCGAGTTTTTCTTGCACTGTGATCCCTGGACTTGCAATTTATTTTTGTAAAAAATAATTTTATTCATTCGACAGTTGACGAAAGAGGAAAATGGTGGATTGTTGGAGCAGCCTGGTCGGGAAGTACGAGTCTCAATAAACAGGAAAAAAGTGTAGAAGATAAACCAAAGTTCAGTCAAAAACTTCTCGAATTAGCTCGGAAGCAACGAATGAATACGGATGCGAGGAGAAATGTCTTTTGTATTTTGATGTCCGCTGAAGATTACTTGGACGCTTTCGAAAAACTTCATCATCTTGGATTGAAGGATGGACAAGAGAAGGAAATTATTTACGTTCTGATGAATTGTTGCCTGCAGGAAAAGAATTTCAATCCTTACTATGCTGTACTTGCTCAAAAATTCTGTGATTACGATAGGAAATATCAAGTTGGTTGATTAAAAAGTTTTTTTTTTTCTATAAATTTATTTTGAATCACTGCTTCTATATCTTGTCTTTCTTTTTTTCAGATGACGATTCAATACACTCTTTGGGACAAGCTCAAAACTTTGGAGAATTTTAATAACAAGCAGCTGAAAAATTTAGCTCTCTTTCTCACGCATTTGTTCTTGCAAAGAGGATTATCGATTTCGACGATGAAGGTGAATATTTTATCCTATACCTATGTTTTTTACTGATTCACTCAAATAATCAGCCCAAAAATGCTCTCAAAATAGGGGAAATAAAAATTTTTAGATAAAATTTTCAATTAAAAAATTAATTTTCAATCAAAGAAATGAATTTTTAATCAAAACGATTATTTTTCAATAAAAAATATTAACCAAAACCAAAAAAGATGAATTTTCAATCCAAAAAGACGAATGTTCGGCAAACCAGTTAAATTTTCGAACAAAAAAGATGACTTCAATAAAAAAGTCGATTTTTTAACAAAATAATTCCTTCTTCAACAAAATAGTCGAATTTTTAACGACATATTTTAATTTTCGACCTACATAGGTGAATTTTCAACCAAATAGTTAAGTTTACCAAAAAAAAATTAATTATCAATTAAACAGTTGCATTTATAACCAAATAATTGATATCTCAAGCAAAAGAGACGGATTTTTAAACGAACCGTTGCATTTACAACCAATTAGTGGAATTTTTAAGCCAAAAAGACAAATTTTTTATTTAAAAAGACGAATGTTCAACAAAGCAGTTACATTTTCAAACAATATTTTAATTTTTAACAAAGTAATTAAATTTTCAACAAAATACTTGAATTTTTGACTAAAATTTTGATTCAACAAAAAAATTAATTTTTAACAAAGAAGTTGAAATTTCAACCAAGTAGTTAAATTTTCAATAAAAAAAATTAATCCTTCACGTAAATTTATAATAGTTGATATTTCAACCAAAGAAGATTTTAATTTTAAATGAAAAACAGTCGAATGTAACCAAAAATATTAATTCTCCACAAAAAATGAAAAAGTTGATAATTCGAAGAAAAAAGATTTTTTTTAAATGCAAACAAGTCGTATTCAACCAAAAAAAGAAGAATTTTTAACAAAATAGTTGAATCCTTTAATGAAATAGATTAATTATTAACATTAAAGTTGCATTTTTAAGCAAAAAGATCAAATTTTTACCAAAATAGATGAATTTTAAAACCAAAAAGACGAATTCTGTAGAAATCAGTTGAATTTTTAAGCCAAAAAGACGATATTTCTACAAAGCAGTTGAATTTACTTCCCGAAAATATGAATGTTCAACCAGATAGTTAATTTTTATACTAAAGATGATCAATTTTTAACCCAAAATAAAATAAATAAATTCGCAGTTGAAAAAATTTATTTTCAACCAAAAAACAACTAATTTTCAACAAAATAGTTAAATTTTCGACCAATAAAACGAAATAAAATAATAAAAATAAATAAAATAAAACGAATTTTTAATAAAGTATTTCATCTTACAACCAAGTTGTTGAATTTTTAACCAAAAAAGATTAATTCTTCATGAAAAATTTTATAGTTGAATTTTTAGTTAATAACTTTTAAGGCCAAAAAGACGAATTTTCTACAAAAGAGTTGATTTTTTAATCAGAAAAAATGTTTCAGTCCAGAGAGAAAAAATGTTTTTCAATCAAATCTTTTAATTTTCAAACGAAAAGGTCGAATTCTCTAGAAAATAATTAATTTTTTCAGCCAAAAAGACGAATTTTCTACAAAGCAGTTGAATTTTTAAACCGAAAATATGAATTTTCCATCAAAAAGTTCATTTTCAACCAAAAAGATCATTTTCAACCGAAACGTTAATTTTCAACATAATAGTTGAATTTTTAGTCCGAAAATATTAATTTTCAACCTAAAATGAAATAATTAAACTGACAGTTGAAAAAATTTATTTTTAACCAAAAATGAAATAATTAAATTGGCAGTTGAAAAAATTTATTTTTAACAACAAAAAAAAACGAATTTTTAACCAAATATTTCAATTTCCTATTGAAGAGATGGATATTTAACTAATAAAATGAAATTTTAATAAAGTAGTTCAACAAAATTTAATAGTTTATATTTCAACCAAAAAAGGACGAATTTTTTAACAAAATAGTTGAATCATTAACCAAAATAAATTAATTGTTAACAAAACAGTTACATTTTTAACCAAAAAAAATATGTTTTGTACCAAATGAGATGAATTTTAAAACCAAAAAGACGAATTTTCTACAAAATAGTTGAATTTTCAACCAGGAAAGATTTTTCAGTCAAGAGAAAAAAATAATTTACAACAAAATACATTCATGAATTCTTAAGCAAAAATTTAATATTTGAATTTTCAACTATAAACGACCAATTTGTAACCAAAAATGTAATAGTTGAATGGTTAACTCTTCTGCTAGGAAAAGTAACGTGGAACTAAAAAAGAAAGAATTTTTTGCAAAATAGTTGAATCCTTCACCAGGATAGATTAATTTTTAACAAAACATTTGCATTATTAACCAAAAAACATAACATTTCTACCAAAAGAGATGTATTTTTAAACCAAAAGACGAATTTTCTGCAAGAGAGTTGAATTTTGAACCCGAAAATATGAATTTTCAACCTCAAATGAAAAAGTGGCAGTTGAAAGAATTGATTTTCAGCACACAAAAAAAAAGAAATTAAAAGAAATAGTTCAATTTTTCATTAAAGAAATGGATCTTTAACTACTAAAATAAGTTTTTAGTTACAAAGTTCAAGAAAGTACATAAATTTGCAACCAAATTGTTGAGTTTTCAACCGAATAAGATGTATTCTTAATAAAAAAGCATGTTAATTTTTAACGGAATAGTTGAATTTTCTAAAAAAACAGTTGAATTTTGAACACGAAAATATGAGTTTTGAACCTAAAATGAAATAATTAAATTGGCAGTTGAAAAAATTGATTTTCAAAACAAAAAAAAAGAAATTAAAAAAAAATAGTTCAATTTTTCATTAAAGAGATGGGTCTTCAACTAATAAATGAATTTTTAATAAAAAATTTCAACAAAATACATAAATTTTCAACCAAATTGTTGATTTTTTAACCGAAAAATATGAATTCTTAATGAAAAATGTAATAGTTGAATTTTCAACTAAAAACGGTCAGTTTTCAACAAATTGAATGGTTAAATTGTCAGTCAAGAAAAGTAGTTTTCAACTAAAAAAAAAAAAGAATTTGCAATCAGAAAATATTTCCCAGCCAAGAGAGAACAAATATTTTACAAACAAGTTAATATTCAACGAAATAGTTGAATTTTCAACCCGAAAATATAAATTTTCAACCTAAAATGAAATAGTTAAGTTGACAGTTGAAAAAATTGATTTTCAGCATAAAAAAAAAGAAATAAAAAAAATACTTCAATTTTTCATTAAAGAAAGGGATCTTTAACTAATAAAATCAATTTTTAGTGAAAAAGTTCAACAAAATACATACATTTTCAACCAAATTGTTGATTTTTTAACCGAAAAGATTAATTCTTAATGAAAAATGTAATAGTTGAATTTTCAACTAAAAACGATTAAGATTTCATAAAATTGAATGGTTAAATTTTCAGTCAAGAAAATTAGTTTTCAACTAAAAAAAAAACAAAAGAATTTACAATCAGAAAATATTTTCCAGCCAAGAGAGAACAAATAATTTACAAACAAGTTAATATTCAGCGAAATAGTTGAATTTTCTACAAAAAAGTTGAATATTGAACCCGAAAATATGAATTTTCAACCTAAAATGAAATAATTGGCAGTTGAAAACATCGATTTTCAGCACACAAAAAAAAGAAATTTAAAAAATAGTTCAATTTTTCATTAAAGAGAGGGATCTTTAACTAATAAAATCAATTTTTAGTAAAAAAAATCAACAAAATACATAAATTTTCAACCAAATTGTTGAGTTTTTAAACGAAAAATATGAATTCTTAATGAAAAATGTGATAGTTGAATTTTGAACTTAAAAAAAAAAAGAATTTTCAATCAGAAAAGATTTTGCAGCCAAGAGAGAACAAATAATTTACAAACAGCAAGTTAATTTTCAACGACATAGTTGAATTTTCTACAAAAAAGTTGAATTTTGAACCCGAAAATATGAATTTTCAACCTAAAATGAAATAATTCGATTGGCAGTTGAAAAAATTGATTTTCAGCGCATAAAAAAGAAATATTAAAAAAAAAATAGTTCAATTTTTCATTAAAGAGATGGAACTTTAACTAATTAAATTAATTTTTAGTTCATTAAAGAGATGGATCTTTAACTAATAAAATTAATTTTTAGTAAAAAATTTCAACAAAATACATAAATTTTTAACCAAATTGTTGAGTTTTTAACCGTAAAAGATGAATTCTTAGTGATAAATGTAATATTTGAATTTTCAATTAAAAACGGGCAGTTTTCAACAAATTTTATGGTTAAATTTTCAGTCAAGAAAAGTAGTTTTCAAAAAAACAAAAAAAAAGAATTTGCAATCAAAATATTTTCCAGCCAAGAGAGAACAAATAATTTACGAACAGCATGTTAATGTTTAACGGAATAGTTGAATTTTCTACAAAAAAGTTGAATTTTGAACCCGAAAATATGAATTTCAACCCGAAAATATGAATTTTCAACCCAAAATGAAGTAATTCAATTGGAAGTTGAAAAAATTGATTTTCAGCACACAACAAAAAGAAATTTAAAAAATAGTTCAATTTTTTGTGAAAGAGAGGGATCTTTAACTAATAAAACCAATTTTTAGTAAAAAAAATCAACAAAATACATAAATTTTCAACCAAATTGTTGAGTTTTTAACTGAAAAAGATGAATTCTTAATGAAAAATGTAATAGTTGAATTTTCAACTAAAAATGATCAATTTTCAACAAATTGGATTGAATGGTTCAATTTTCATTCAAAAAAAGTAGTTTTCAACTAAAAAAAAAAAAAGAATTTCCAATCAAAAATATTTTCCAGCCAAGAGAGAACAAATAATTTACAAACAGCAAGTTAGTTTTTAACGAAATAGTTGAATTTTCAACCCAAAATGAAATAATTAAATTTGCAGTTGTATACATTGATTATTATAAATTGATTGATTATTTAATAAGAAAGTTCAACAAAATACATACATTTTCAACCAAATTGTTGAGTTTTTAACCGAAAAATATGAATTCTTAATGAAAAATGTAATAGTTGAATTTTCAACTAAAAACGATCAATTTTGAACAAATTGATTAAATTTCAAAAAATTGGTATGCATAAATACATTAATAAATAATTATTTGAATTATTTATTGAACATATTGAACATAACATTTATAT
>CAKNYM010044685.1:0-12652 GCA_932195095.1 Andricus curvator | reverse complement strand
AAGTTTCTTATTCATTTCCATAAATTGTTTCTAAATTCTGCTTGAATATTTTCTTTCAGGTCGTGCAACTCGAAGAATTGGACAAGCCGAAAATGAAGCTCTTGCGTCAAATTGTACTTGGAGTTTTGATGCACGAAAATTCGGAAGCCTGCTTGGGAGTATTTGAGAGAATAACTCGTTCCGAACAGCTGAAAAATTTTAGGGAAGCTCTAAGGTTGTTTATAACTCAGTTTGTTGTCAAAAATGCAAAGGAAGGCCTCATTCCAGAAGATAAAGCATCGCTGATAAAGGAAAGAGCAGAGCTCGTGGATAGGTTATTAGCAACACGAAATTCGAGAATTGTTTTCTAATCTGCTAGAAAAAAGGCAGGTATTCAGAAAAAAAGTGTAGAAATTAGTTTTATTTCTTATAAATATTTTTTATTGTATAAATAGATACATGTATGTATTTAAATATAAAAGAGATAAGACTGATTTCATTTCCAATTCGAAGAAAATATTTAAAATGATACGATATAGTTATGAATATCTATTGTTAACTTAATTCTTTTTTTTTCATAAATTTTGATTCTTTTGCAAAAATCTAATTATCAGTAATTTAAATAAGTTCAGTTCTAAACGTGCTTGATTTAAATCGTGGACTCTCCCTTGGATAAAATTAAAAAACCATTTTTACCTTATTTTATGTCGTCGATATTATATTTAATGATAATTTTTACTAATTTCGTTATGTAAATACTTTTATGAACCTGATTACATTTGTTAATAAATAATTCAAACTGAAAATGGGTACTCTGACTTTTTATTAGTATTATAAGGTATTAAATAAATAAATTGAATTATTCTAGAAAAAATTTTCAAAGGAGGGAGTTTACGACTCACGCGATCTGTTCGGGTCCGAGTTCTGCGAAAATTAAAATTTAATATACGAAAAGCAGCTTCTTTTTTATACAAATTATTAATAAAAGTTTATAGTTAATTCATAAAATAGAGTCAAAGTGTCAGTTATTCATTTTTTAAAGAAAAAATTTAATATTTTAGAAAGAACGTTTCAAAGTACATGTTTTCAAAAGTCTTCTATTTTTTTATAGCGAAAACTAAAATTAATCATATTTTCAAATTAAAAAACCAACTGGTTTGGAGAAAAATCGTCTTTTTTTTGGTTGAATTCAACTGTTTTTGATTAAAATTTTATCAGTTGAAAATTCGTCCTTTTTGGTTGAATTCAACGGCTTTAAATTTAAAATATTTTTTGGTTGAAATATCAACTATTGCATTTTACGTTGTTTGTTGATGATTCGTCTCTTTGGTTTAAAATAAACTATTTTGATGAAAATCAGTTTTTTCGTTAAAAATTGAAAATTTAACTTGTGCGTTTTTGGTTAAAAATTTGCCTTTTTTAATTTAAAAATGAACTATTTGGATGAAAATTCAGGTATTTTATTGAAAATTCATCTTTTCTGGTTGAAAATTAATCTTGATGCTTAACAATTAATCTTTTTGGTTGAAAAATCATTTTTCGGTTGAAAATGTCACTTATTTGTTTAAAATTCGTTTTTCTTTTCTTGAAAATTGATCTTTTTGGTTGAAAATTCAACTATGTGTTTGAAAATTGAATTTTTTTTAGAAAATTAGTCTTTTTGTTTGCAAATTCATTTATTTTGGTTAAAAATTTATTTCTTTTGTTAAAAATTAAACTATTTTTAAAAAAATGTAACTACTTTGTTAAAAATGTTTTTTGTTGTTGTTTATAAATTAATTTTTTAGTTGAAAACTCGACTTTTTGGTAGAAAATTAATCTTCTTGGTTGAAAATTTAACTAATTTTTTAAAAATTCGTTTTTCTTTTCTTGAAAATTGATCTTTTTAGTTGAAAATTCAACTATGTGTTTGGAAATTGACTTTTTTTTAGGAAATTCTTCTTATTTCCAAATTCATTTATCTGGTTAAAAATTCATTTCTTTTGTTAAAAATTCAACTACTTTTTTAAAAATGCAACTACTTTGTCAAAAACATTTTTTTTTGTTGTTAAAAATTAATTTTTTATTTGAAAACTCGACTTCTTGGTAGAAAATTAATCTTCTTGTTTGAAAATTCATTTTACGGTTTGAAAATTTAACTAATTTTTCAAAAATTCGTTTTTCTTTTTTTGAAAATTCAACTATGTGTTTGGAAATTGACTTTTTTTAGAAAATTATTCTTCTTATGTGCAAATTCATTTATTTTGGTTACAAATTCATTTCTTTGGTTAAAAATTTAACTACTTTGTTAAAAATGTAACTTCTTTGTTAAAAATTATTTTTTTTGTTGAAAACTCGACTTTTTGGTAGAAAATTAATCGTCTTGTTTGAAAATTTATCTTTTTGGTTAAAGATTTATTTTTCGGTTGAAAATTTAACTAATTTTTTCAAAAATTGGTTTTTCTTTTCTTGAAAATTGATCCTTTAAGTTAATAATTCAACTATGTGTTTGGGAATTGAATTTTTTTAGAAAATTATTCTTCTTATTTGCAAATTCTATTATTTTGTTTAAAAATTCATTTCTTTGGTTAAAAATTCAACTACTTTTTTAAAAATGTAACTACTTTGTTAAAAATGTTTTTTTTTTTTGTTAAAAATTAATTTTTTAGGTGAAAAGTCGACTTTTTGGTAGAAAATTAATCTTCTTGTTTGAAAATTAATTTTTCGGTTGAAAATTTAACTAATCTTTAAAAATTCGTTTTCCTTTTCTTGGAAATTGATCATTTTAGTCGAAAATTCTAACTATGTGTTTGGAAATGGACTTTTTTTAGAAAATTATTCTTCTTATTTGCAAATTCATTTCTTTTGGTTGAAAATTCATTCTTTGGTTAAAAGTTCAACTACTTTTTTAAAAATGTAACTACTTTGTTAAAAATATTTTTTTTTTTATTAAAAATTGATTTTTTAGTCGAAAACTCGACTTTTTGGTAGAAAATTAATCGTCTTGTCTGAAAATTCATCTTTTTGGTTCAAAATTCATTTTTCGGTTGAAAATTTAACTATTTTTTTTTAAACTCGTTTTTCTTTTCTTGAAAATTGATCTTTTTAGTTCAAAAATTCAACTATGTGTTTGGGAATACAATTTTTTTAGAAAATTATTCTTCTTATTTGCAAATTCTATTATTTTGGTTAAAAATTAATTTCTTTGGTCAAAAATTAAACTGCTTTTAAAAAAATGTAACTACTTTGTTAAAAATGTTTTCTTTTTGTCAAAAATTAATTTTTTAGTTGAAAACTCGACTTTTTGGTAGAAAATTAATCTTCTTGTTTGAGAATTTATTTTTCGGTTGAAAATTTAACTAATTTTTTAAAAATTCGTTTTTCTTTTCTTGAAGATTGATCTTTTCAGTTGAAAATTCAACTATGTGTTTGGAAATTGACTTTTTTCTAGAAAATTATTCTTCTTATTTGCAAATTCATTTATTTTTGTTAAAAATTCATTTCTTTTGTTAAAAATTTAACTATTCTGTTAAAAATGTAACTTATTTGTTAAAAATATTTTTTTTTGGTTAAAAATTAATTTTGTTGTTGAAAACTCGTCTTTTTGTTAAAAAATTAATCTTGTTTGAAAATGCATGTTTTTCGTGGAAAATTCATTATTTTTGGTTGAAAATTTATTTATCTCGTTCAAACCTCCTTTTTCTTGGTTGAAAATTAATTTTTTAACTGAAAAGTGAATTATTTTATTTTTGGTTACAAATTTTTTTCAGTTGCAAATTGTTGTTGTTGTTTTTTGTTGAAAATTTCTGTTGAAAAATTTTTGTTGAAATACAAAGTATTTCATTTAAAATTTATATTTTTGTTTAAATTCAACGTTTTTGCATTTAATATTTAAATCTTTTTTGGTTTGAATATCAACTATTGAATTTTTCTTTGAAAATTCTTTTTTTTTTTTTGGATCAAAGTTATACTACTTTGTTAAAAAGTATTTTTCTTTTTCGAAGATTCATTATTTTAGTTGAAAATTCATCTCTATGGCTAAAAATTCAACTATTCTATGAAAAATTCGCTTATTTTGTTTGAAAATGATTTTTGTTTTTCACAGAAGAATTAACTATTCCATTTTTGGTTGAAACTGTTTTCTTTTTTAGTTGGAAATTCACTTCTTTTGTTGCGAATTGTATATATTCTTGGAATTTCAATTTTTTTATCTGAAGATTTCACTATATTACATTTTTGGTTAAAAATGTATTTTTTTAGTTGAATATTTAAAAATTTTGTTGAAAATTTGTTTTTTTTAGTAGAAAATTTACCTTTTTTATTTAGAACTTCAAATATTTAGTTGCAAATTTAAGCATTTTGTTTAAAATTTGTCTTTCTAGTAGAAACTTCATCTGCTTGTTTGAAAACTGAACTATTTCATTTTTAGTTCAAAGTTTATCTTTATCAGTTAAAAATTCTACTATTTGGTAAAAAAATAGAGAATGTTATCAAAACACGTATTTTGAATTTTTTTAGTAGACATTAATGTTTTTCTTTGTAAAATTCAGAACTACGCAAGAAAAAGTGACCAGTAATTAAAATATTTAATTTTTTCTCTTCAAATTGAATGAGTTACTCTTTTATTTTATAAATGAACTATAAACCTTTATTAATAATTTGTATAAAAAAAGTTTGTAATTTTCAATGAAAAAAATGTATTAAGCCAAAAAATACGAGTTTTCAACAGAAGAGTTGAATTTTCAACCAAGAAAAAATTGTCAGTCAATGAATAAAACAATCTCATCCAAAATGTTGAGTTTTTAAGTCACAAAGGCCAATTTTTGGAAAAAAGTTAAATTTACAACCCGAAAAAATTTACATTTTATACCAAAATAATCGAATTTTTGACTATAAAAGACGAGTTTTCAACAAATAAAAAAATGCAGCCTATTCGTTGAAAATAGCCAAAATATAAATTTGTGAAGCAACCTAGAAAAAGAGTCTTCGGAAAGACATACTCAGTTGACTCTGTGAAATAAATTGTGCCTATTCCTTGAAAAATAGCCAAGTTCTGGATATGTTGATAAACATTGTCTAAATAATAATTAATTATTGTAAATTTTCAAAGCATCATACATACGCAAGAGTTATTTGAAAAACATTCTTTATTGATTCCGTAAACAAATTGAGCCTTTTCTTTTAGAAATAGCCAAACTCTTGATTTGTTCATCAAAATTGTTTAAATAATGATTCATTCTTTGAAATTTTTCAGAGCATTATATAAAAAAAGTAATCGGAAAAATATTCTTACCCAATTCTGTAAACAATTGAGCCTATTCGTTGAAAAATAGCCAAACTCTTAGCTTTTCAATCTAAATTGTTTAAATAATTAATAATTCTTGTAAATTTATAAAGAAAAGAGTAATCAAAAAAATATACTTAGGCGCCTCCGTAAACAAATTGTGTCTATTCCTTGAAAAATACCCAAACTCTGAATATGTTTATGAAAACTGTTCAAATAATTAATAATTATTGTAAGTGTGCAAAGTATCGTGAAAAATAGTTATTGGAAATACATTCTCCGTTGAATCTGGAAACAAATTGGACCTATTCTTTCAGAAATAGCCAAACTCTTATTTTTTACTGAAAATTGTTCAAATAATTAATAAAGCTTGTAAATTTGCAGAACAATATAGAAAAAAGTCATCTGCAATATATTCGTATTTAATTCTGTTAAAATTGAGCATACTCCTTGAAAAATAGCCAAACTCTGAATATGTTTATAAAAATTGTTTGAACAAATAAAAATTATTGTAAATTTGCAAAGTACCGTAGAAAATAGTTATTGGAAATACATTCTTGTTGATCCTGTAACCAAACTGAGCCCATTCATTGAAAAATGGCCGAACTCTTGATTTGTTGAAATAATTATTGTAAATTTGCAAAACATCATAGAAAAAGTCATCGAAAAGATACCTTTAGTTAATTCTGCAAAAAAATTGAGCCTATTCGTTGAAAAATAGCCAAATTCTGAATTTTGTATGAAAATTGTTTAGATTGTTACTAATTATTGTAAATTTACAAAGCAACATATAAAACAGTCATCGGAAAGATATTCTTAGTTGATTCCGTAAAAAATTGTGCCTATTCTTTGAAAAATAGCCAAACTCTGAATATGTTTATGTAAATTGTTGAAATAATTAATAATGATTGTATATTTGCAAAGTATCGTAGAAAATAGTTATTTGAATTACATTCTTTCTTGATACCCTGAACTAATTTATCCTATTCGTTGAAAAAAGGCCAAGCTCAGATTTGTTTATGAAAATTGTTTAAATAATTAATAATTATTTGAAATTCGCAAAGCATCATACAAAAAAGTCATCGGAATGATATTCTTAGTTAATTCTATAAAAAATGTAGCCTATTTGTTGAAAAATAGCCAAACTCTAAATTTTTTTATGAAAATTGTTCAAATTATTCTTAATTCTTGTAAATTTACAAAGCAACATAGAAAAGAGTCATCAGCATTATAGAAAAAAAGTAATCAGAAAGATATTATTGGTTAATTCTATAAAAAAATGTAGCCTATCCATTGAAAATAGCCACAATCAGAAATTGTAAAGAAACATAGAAAAAGATTCTTTGGAAAGACATAGTTAGTTGACTCCGTAAACAAATTGTGCCTATTGCTTGAAAAATAGCTAAACTCTGGATAAGTTGATAAATATGTTTATTTGAAAAACATTTTTTATCGATTCCGTAAACAAATTGAGCCTACTCGTTGAAAAATGGTCAAACTGTTAATTTGTTTATCAACACTGTTTCAATAATAATTAATTCTTTGAAATTTGCAGAGCAATATAAAAAAATGTCACTGGAAAGATATTCTTATCTAATTCTGTAAAAAATTGAGCCTATTCATTGAAAAATTGCCAAACTCTAACTTTTTTAATCGAAATTGTTTAAATAATTAATAATTATTGAGCCTACTCATTGAAAAATGGTCAAACCCTTAATTTGTTTATCAACATTGTTTCAATAATAATTAATTGTTTGAAATTTGCAGAGCATTATAGAAAAATGTTATCGGAAAGATATTCTTATATAATTTTGTAAAAAATTGAGCCTATTCGTTGAAAAATTGCCAAACTCTAAATTTTTTAATCGAAATTGTTCAAATAATTAATAATTCTTGTAAATTTACAAAACATAGTAAAGTGACATCGGAAAGACAATCTTAGTTGACTCCGTAAACAAATGGTTCTGAATATGTTTATGAAAATTGTTTAAATAATTAATAATTACTGTGAATTTTCAAATAATCATACATAGGAAAGAGTTATTTGAAAAACATTCTTCATTGATTCCGTAAAAAAATTGTGCCTATTCTTTAAAAAATAGCCAAACTCTTGATTTTGTTATGAAAATTGTTTAAATAATGATTCATTCTTTGAAATTTGCAGAGCATTATAGCAAAAAGTCACTGGAAAGATATTATTACTTAATTCTATAAAAAATGAAGCCTATTCGTTAAAAAATAGCGAAGCTCTCAGTTTTTTAATTGAAATTGTTTAAATAATTGAAAATTATTGTAAATTTATAAAACAACATAGATAACAGCCATCGGAAAGATATTTTTAGTTGAATTCGTAAACAAATTGAGCCTATTCGTTGAAAAACAGCCAAACTCTGAATATGTTTATGAAAATTGTTAAAATAATTAACAATTCTTGTAAATTTGCCAACTTACATAGGAAAGACTTATTTTTAATACATTCTTCTTGGTTCTTTAAAAAAATTTAGCCAATTCGTTAAAAATAATGTTATATTACAAATAATAATTCTTGTAAATTTACAAAGCAGCATATAAAATAGTCATCGAAAAGACATTCCTAGTTGACTCTGTAAACAAATTCTGCCCATTCCTTGAAAAATAGACAAACTCTGAATATGTTTAGGAAAATTGTTAAAATAATTAATAATTATTGTATATTTGCAAAGTATCGTAGAAAAGATTTATTGCGAATACATTTTTTCCTGATTACCTAAACTAATTGATCCTATTCGTTGAAAAATGACCATGCTCTTAATTTGTTTATGAAAATTGTTTAAATAATTAATAATTCTTGAAAATTTGCAAATCACCATACAAAAAAGTCATTGGAAAGATATTCTTAGTTAATTCAACAAGCCAACAGCCATACCACGCTGAAAAAACCAGTTCTCGTCAGATCACTGAAGTTAAGCAGCGTTGGGCGCGGTTAGTACTTGGATGGGTGACCATTCGAGACTACTGAGTGCTGTTGGCACATCGTGGGTGTGGTGAGCCCACACTTGTAGTTATTTACTACAAGAAACTGGGCGATCGTCTTTTCCTCCACGGCTACTTGTGTACCCTTCCCCTTCCAGTGTGCAACGACACTACCCCTCACTGGATGCGAAGTTGCTCCAGGCCCTCGATCTTAATTTTTAGGTCCTTTGTTTTTCAACTTACCTATTTCTTCCCTATTTCCTCGCCTATTCCTCAAATAAAAATGCTAAAAGATCGACAAAATTTCTGACATTTTGTCGAGTTTGAGAATATAATCGTAAATATACGTAGATTCTCAACAATTCCGATTTGAAGTTAAAATTTTCGTAAGCTCCCAATTCCCATTACGTTAATGAGGTGATTTAAATTGTTATCTTTTGTTTTTTTATTGGTACAATTGTTGAAAATTTCAGAAAAAAACCGCAACTTCCTAACATTATGCAAAGAGAATATTATTAAAAATAATAATAACTTGATAATAGCTGGGAAATCGTATTGACCCTCGAAAGTAATTTTTTTAGAAATTGTTGATGTACATTGTTGGCTTTAGGGTCAGGTGAATTGAAAATAATTAAGTTGTTTCAAACGTTTCGGTTCACAATGGTGGCCCTCATCAGCGAGTTTGATTAAATCTGTGAAAAGTACATAATGTCTTGTAGGTAAGCAGTTTTACAATTGGAAGTATTATTCTTTGGTTAATATCTCAGTTGAGAAATTATATAAATTCTTTGATTAAAATTTGTAATTTAATTTAATTTTATTAATAATTATTAATATAGCCGCCAACGGCGATACCACTCTGGAAACACCAGTTCTCGTAAGATCACTGAAGTTAAGCATTGTTGGGCGCGGTTAGTACTTGGATGGGTGACCATCCAGGAATACTGCGTTGCTGTTGGCCCGTCGTGGGTGTGGTGGGCCCACATTGGTAGTAAATATCCACCTAGAAACACTACCCGAATCGGGTAGTGAGGCAATGAACTTTCGAGTTCAAACTGCTAATCAATTTTTTTTATTTTTTTTTTATTAATATAGCTTGCAGTATTCTTCAAAAAAATTCTTTTAACGAAGTACAATTGATGAAAAAACAATTACAATGTAGTAGACAATTTTTCAAACAAATTTTTTTAAAGTTGTCAGAAAACACTGCCGTCGAAGAACTTTTTTGAAATCATCTTTTAGCGACGTATATTCAAATGACATTTTTTTAATTTAAACCTGTGAAAGTGAAGTCTTGTCCCCTTGAAAATCGCACTGTAATAAAAATACGAAATTATAAAAAACTCATGATAACATAAAAATTCATTACTTAACATTATTTCTCTTATACACAAAAAACTGTGTTTAAGGATTTATATAAAAAAAATTTAGTTAAATATACGTCGCTAAAAGATGATTTCAAAAAAGTTCTTCGACTGCAATGTTTTCTGGCAACTTGAAAAAAATTTGTTTATAAATTTGTTTAAAAAATTGTCTACTACATTGTAATTGTTTTTTCATCAATTGTACTTCGTTAAAGGAATTTTTTTAAGAATATACTGCAAGCTATAATAATATTTATTGATAAAATGAAATGAAATTATCATTTTTAATTATAGAATTTATATAATTTCACAACTGAGATATTAACCAAAGAATAATACTTCCAAGCGTACATACAATACATTATGTACTTTTCACAGATTTAATAAAACTCACTGATGAGGGCCACCACTGTATGCCGAAACGTGTGAAACAATTTATTGTTTTCAATTCACCTGACCCGAAAGCCAACAATTCACATCAAAAATGTCTACAAAATAATAACTTGTTCAAACACTTACGTTTGTTAACTTAAATTAATTATTATCTCACCATAATTTAAAAGTGGACCAAAAGTGGAAAATTTTAGAAAAAACTGCAACTTTCTAGAATTATCGTAAGATCATATTATTATTATATACAGTAATGAATTGTTTGAAAAATTATTTCTGTTAAATTTAATTGATTATTGCCTCGATCTAACTGAAAGTTGAAATGATGACCTGAAAGAACAATATAAATGTGTGTATGTATACCTATATATATATATATATATATATATATATATATATATATATATCTCGAATAAAATATAGTAAAATATGTTGAAGAAATAGAAAATTATAAGAAATAAGTGTTGCGAGAATTGAAACTGTAGAATCTATATATGTTTGGCATTACATTCATCTCAAATTTATCCATATAAAAAGTTCATATATTATACGTATTTATACTATATTAGATTAGACTTAACCTACTTTTGCGTATTCAAATGATTTTCTTGGACATACTCATATTTTTGAAATAGGAATAGATATAAGTGGAAAGACAAAAGGATTATCTCCACAGGGGACCTAGCATCGAGGGCCTGGAGCAATTTCGAATCCAGTGAGGGGTAGTGTCGCTGCACACTGGAAGGGGAAGGGTACGCAGGTATCTGTGGAGGAAATGACGACTGCCCAAGAAACTATCCACCTAGAAACACAAACACTACCCGAATCGGATAGTGTCACGCTTACCCTGAAAGGGAAATGGCTTAATGGTATAAACAAAAAAAATTCTGTAAAAAAATGTAGCCTGTTTGTTAAAAAATAGCCAAACTCTAAATATGTCTATGAAAATTGTTGAAATAATTAATAATTATTGTAAATGTGCAAAGTATCGTAGAAAAGAGTTATTGGAAATACAGTATTGGTGATTCCGTAAACAAATTGGGCTTATTCGATGGAAAGTGGCCAAACTCTTAATTTGTTGAAATAATTGATAGTTCTTGTAAATTTGCAAAGCTTCATAGAAAAGAGTCAGCGGAAGGATATTCTTAGTTAATTCTGTAAAAGAAATGTAGCCTATTCGTTGAAAAATAGCCAAAATCTGAATTTGTTTATGCAAATTGAAACGCTCAGAGCAAAAGCGAACGAAAAAAAAAACGTACGTAGAAGCGAAGTAAAAACGCGCGAGAGCAAAAACGACCTAAAAATTGGCGAGAGGAAAAGCGAGCCAAGAACGGATGGGGAAGGTTCCCCCACTTTGCTCAACTCGGCCAGCCTTGTGTAAAGCCGAAAATGCACGAGCACGAGCACGAACCCGAAGCTCGGGCCGAGTTCGCCCGACTTCACGATTCGCTTTCGTTGACTTGTTGGCTATTAGGAGGTTTGGGTTGATTTTTGTTTTCAAAAATTCACACCTAAAGGAAAGACTTCAAATACATGCAATGAAGTCTTGAAATATTTAATGATTATGTTTTTCAGGAATTCTTATGGTATGTTTTAGACGAGTTGATTCCACAGGGAATACATTATAAAACTCTCGAGGTTTATAAAATACAAATATATTGAATATTGTACATGGGATTTTAAAATTAGGTTAATAATGTGTATCACTTTCAAGTGGTTTCATTTTTCATTATTTATGTTTTATTTTTCAATCGATTTTAAATATTGTAAAGTTAAAATGATAATAAATAATTATTATTTTTAATTTATTAAATTAATCAACATTTTTACTGTATATGCTTTCTTAATATATAAAAACTTTATAAAACCTTCAATGTCTTAAAATATTTATCTCAACATTACAAAATTTAGTTTTTACAATTTTATTTTCATTGTGAAATAATTGTAATTGGAAATTAATTGTGAATAATTGTAAAATAAGTGTAACAAAATGTATTTTATAAAGAAATATTTCATGATTTTTAAAGGACAAAACAATTTTAAAGGTAAGTCTTTGTAGTATTTTAATAACTAATGAAAATATTTTCAGAATATTTTTCCTTGATTCTGCCCTGATAGGGTCAAGCATGGTACAAAAAACCGTCGTGACTTTTTAAATAAAAACTGTACTCTGTATAAATTAATTTTAAAAATGAAAAAAGTATTAATAACTTTTATGAATATTCTTAAATTCTATTTGAATATGATACACATTGATTTTTATTTTAAAAATTCTTGTAAATAGTTGGTCACTTTTTAAATTTTACGAGATTTTTCTACCATGTTTGACCTAAGGGAATAGATTTCAGGAACGAAATTATAAAAATATCTCAGTTAGTGTTTGGTTGATAATTATATTTTTTGTTGTAATTTTTATTTGACATATTTGAAATATTGAAAAATTTTGTGAAATTTTGTCAAGAATCCTATATGAAAATTATATTCAAAGAAGCTTAAAATACACAAAAAAAGTTAAAAAATAAACAGTTATTCGAAATTTGTATTTTGTATACAAAAATATTTTTCACCTTAAATTATAATTTTGATGAAATTTTTATATTTTCTTCATTAAACATTTTTTTATTTGAAAATTTATTTATTTGGTTGAAATCTCATTCTTTGAAGGTTGATTTCAATTGTTTTTGATTACAAATTAGAATTTTTT
>CAKNYM010044684.1:12747-62948 GCA_932195095.1 Andricus curvator | reverse complement strand
TATTTTTTGGTTCATTTTAACTGGTAGAAAATTCGTTCCTTTTTTTTATAAAAATTAATTTTTTTTTTAATGAAAATGTAAATATTCCATTTTTGGTTGTAACCTTATCCTTTTTAGTTAAGAACTTCTATCTTTTAGTTGAAAACTCAAATATTTTGGTAGAAAACTCCACTATTTTGTTAAAAATTAAATTATTTTTTTGAAAAATCAACTACTTGGTAAGAAATTAACTTTTTTCTTGAAATTTCAGTGTCGGGTGGAAAATTCAACTGTTTTATGGAAAATTAATCTATTTTGTTGAAAATTCGTCTTTTTGGGTAGAAAATTAATCTTTTTTTTCGAAAATTCATCTTTTTGGCTGTGGATTCAAATATTTTGTTAAAAAATCGTCTTTTTTGGTTCATTTTAACTGGTAAAAATTCATTTTTTGTTGAAAATTAATTTTTTAAACTAATAATGTAACAAATATTTTGGTATAAAGATAAACTATTTTGTGAAAAATTAAATTATTTATTTGAAAAATTAATTACTTGGTAGGAAATTAACTTTTATGTTGAAATTTCATAGTGTCAGGTGGAAAATTCAACTGTTTTGTTAAAAATTCGTCTTTTTGAGTAGAAAGTTATTCTTCTTTATTAAAAAATCTTCATTTTGGTTGAGGATTCAATTATTTAGTTGAAAATTCATGTTTTTAAGTTAAATTCAACTAGTCGAAAATTCTTTTTTTTTATAATTAACTAAGTTTCTAAACTGAAAATGTAACTATTCCATTTTTTATTGCAAACTTATGTCTGTGTTTTTGAAAATTCAACTATTTGGTTGAAAATTTATCTCTCTTGATTAAAAATTACATTCTTGTTGAAAACTATTTTGTTGATTCGTCTTAATTGGTCGAAAATTTAAATGTTTGTTTGAAAATTCGTCCTTTTGTATTGGAAATGATCCTTTATGGTAGAAAAGTCATCTTTCTTGTTTGAAAATTCATCTTTCTTTTTTTTTTTTTATTTAAAATTTAAATCTTGTTTCGTTGAAATACGAAATAATAATTCTTTCGTTGAGAATTTATCTTTTTTGTTTTAAAACTGAACTCTACTTGGTTCAAAATTCAACGATTTTGTTAAAAAATGAATTATTTTGTTGAAAATTCAACTATTTTTTAAAGTCTTCTTTTTTTTGCAGGGCTAGAAAACTCGGTTTTGCCATACGTCCACAGCTTTTGCAATCACAACGTCAATGGGCAGCAATTGCTAAATTTGAGGCCCGAAGACTTGGACCAGCTCGGGGTCTCGAAACTCGGCCACCAAGAAATAATTCTCGAGGCAGTTGAATACCTCAGAAACTTTCATTATGAGCTGGACCGAGAAAATCTTCAGCTTCTTTCCCTTCGTCTTTCCTGTCTCGCTCACAGCCTTTTCAATGAACTATCACGACAAACGGACTCGCAGCCAGTCTCAACTCAAACTTTGGCTGACGTAGCCTCTATAGTTTCAGCAGTGAAACCCCTAGCCTGTTGGCTCGATCGTCCACCTTTTAGTGGACAACTCGAGTACAATGACAAGAAAACGGAAATGCTCAAACTTTCATTGGAAATGGCAACCTGTGCTCAAAGGGATCGATTTGCTGAAAAGCCGATTGAAGAAATTCGAACGACTTGTGGCCAAATGGCGAAACTGGCGGACTACATTATTCAGGACATCGCTGATCCGATGATTTTACAGCCAGCGAGTTTGGATCTGGCGACTTTGAAGAAAAGGCCTGGCGACGACTTGGTAAGTTCTGTTGTTTTCAGGTTTTCTTTTCTTTTTTTTCCGCATCCGACAAAAACACGATTTCCTTGAGGGTTGGAAAGAACCTTTCAAATTTAATACATTCAGAGCCGATAAAGTCCACTTTTTTCAATTATAGTGTTCACATTCATAAAAAAAAACCTGAAAGCATGTCCATATTTGGGACAGAGACTTTTCTATGTTTTCTTCAGGATGTCCAGCGAACTTGAAAACCTGGAATTCTCCTTGAATTTTTTTTGAACCTTGAAAACCTGGAAATCTCCTTGAATTTTTCACGAGAACCTTGAATTAAATTTTTTTTTCTTTTAAAACAGTTAGGTTATTGAAATGCGAAAAGTAATTTAAATCTTTTAGTTTATTATGAAAGAAACATCTCGTTTAGAAGAAATCTTGCTACTGAAAAGTCTTTTATTTATCAAGATATAATTTATCTTTTACCAGAGTGTCTAGCGACCATGAAAACCTGGAATTCTCCTTGATTTTTTTTTTAAACCTTGAAAACCTGGAAATCTCCTTGAATTTTTTACGAGAACATTGAACTTTAATTATTTTTTGTTCGCTTTTTAAATAGTAATTTTAATGAAATGCAAAGAGTAATTTGAATTTCTTAACCTATTATGAAAGAAACATCTCGCTTCGAAAAAAATCTTGCTACTGAAAAGTGTTTTATTCATCAAGATATAATTTATCTTTTGTTTATTACAGAATAAATAAAGAGATTTCAAAGCACTTTTTCTAGACTGTACCAATTATTTTATTGATTGCAAAGAACCGACTTAAATATTGTGAATAATTCTAGAAGTTTTTAATTTCTTCTCCGCTAATATAGAACATTGAAGTATAAATTTTGTTGTGGTATTCAACTTAGAAATTATAAAAATTATTAGTTTAAAATTTCGATGTTAATTCACTTTCAGAATTAGAATAAGCCATGGTTATACAACGGATTTTTTGAGGGGTTGACCACTCGGTTTTTGAGTGTACACCAGATTTCAAAAGGTTACAAAATATTTCTAAAGATTTCAAAACATTTCAATATATTTTAAATATTTTTAACATTTCATAAAGATTTCACGGATGTGAACGATTTAAAAAAGGCGCGCAGACCAGATTTCCATAAAGATTTCACAGCAATTTCACAAATATTTTAAAGATTTAAAGGATTTCAAAGGTTTGAAAAAGGGTACAGTAAACCAGATTTCAAAGATTTCAAAAATTTGAAACAATTTCAAGAGGTTTTAAAACATTTTAGAACATTTCAAAAGATTTCAAATAATTCAACGATTTCAACGAATACAAAAGATTTTCCAAACAAACATTTAAGAAAGATTTCATAAACATTTCAATAGATTTCACAAAGATTTCAAGATTTTAAATATCGTTTGTAATACTTTAAAAAATTCCAACGAATTCACGAAGATTTCAAAAGATTTCAAAGGCTTCAAACATTTCACAAAGATTTTAAAACTTTCAAAAGATTTTAAAGATTTTAAAAATGGTATATTTAACTATATTTCTAAGATTTTAAAATGTTTAAAAGATTTTAAACAATTTCAAAATTTTTTAGGAGATATCAAAAGACTTCACAAAAGTTTCAAAGATTTCATAAAAAATTCATAAAGATTTCAAAAGAATCCGAGAATTTCAAAGATTTCAACAAGGGCACTACACCAGATTTCAAGGATTTCAAAACATTTTAAACGATTAAAAAATTTTTGAGAAGATTTCAAATATTCGAGTGATTTGAAACGATTACAAAAGATTTACGAAAGATTTCAAAGAATTCATAAGGATTTCAAAAGATTTCATGAATTTCAAAGATTTCAACAGGGGTACAGTACACCAGATTTCAAAACATTTAAAAGATTCTAAGCAATTTCAAAAGGTTTCGACACATTTGAGAAAATTTCAAAAAAAATTCAAAGATTTCAAACGAACACAAAAGATTTCGCAAACAAAGATTAAAGAAAGAGTTCGGAAAAAATTTCAAAATTCCATTAAGATTTTTAAATATTTCAAAAAGTTACACAAAGATTTTACAAAAGCTTTAAAAAATTCCAAAAGATTTCTCAAATATTTCACCGAAATTTCAAGCTTTCACTAAGGTTTGTAATACTTCAAAAAATTCCAACGAATTCACAAAGATTTCAAAAGATTTCACAAAGGTTTCAATGATTTCAAAAACATTACAAAGATTTAAAAATATTCCCAAAGATTTCACAAAGACGACTCATGTTCGCAAAAAATTAAGAATTTGTTTATTTATGATTCGGCTTTCTTTAGAAATTGTTGGCCAATAAAAAATGAAATGGCTCTTTTTTTACATTTATGAAAAACGTTTATTTCATTATTTGATGTAAAAAAAGGGGACCTGGAAATATTTAATTTCTTAACCTGGAAAAGACCTGGAATTTTGTTCCTAAGAATCGCTAGACACCCTGTTTTACTCATTACAGAATAAGTAAAGAGATTTTAGGGCACTTTTTGTAGACTTTACCAATTATTTTATAGATTGCAATGAACATACTTTAATATTGTGATTAATAATTCTATAAGTTTTTAATTTGGTCTCCGCTAATATAGAATGTTAAAGTCTAGATTTTTTTGTGATATTCAACTTACAAATTATAAAAATTATTGGTTGAAAATTTCGATGTTAACTCAGTTTCAGAATTAGAATGAGCCATAGTAATATAATGGATTTTTAAAGGTTTTTATACCACTCGGGTTTTGAAAAAAACCAGATTATAAAACATTACTAAAGGTTTCAAAAGCTCTCAAAATATTTCAAAGATTTAAAAATATTTCAAAGGATTTTGAACATTTTACAAAGATATCACGGATTTCAAAGATTTAAAAAAGGCGTGTACACCAGATTTCAAAGATTTCAAACATTTCCAAAGATTGTAAACATTTTAAAAAGGTATAGTAAACCAGATTTCTAAGATTTCAAAAGATTTTACACAGATTAAAAATATTTTAATGATTTCAAATGAATACAAAAGTTTTCAGAAAGATTTCATAATAATTTAAAAGATTTTAGAAAAATTTCATAAAGATTTCAAAAGAACACAAGAATTCCAAATATTTTTAAAACAGGGTACAGTAAACCAGGTTCAAAATATTTCAAGCTTTTAAACGATTTCAAATATTTCAATGATTTCACACGAATACGAAAGAATTCACAAATATTTCAAAGATGTCAAACTATTTAAAAAGGTTTCAAAAAATATGAGAAGATTTCAAACGAACACAAAAGATTACACAAACAAAGATTAAATAAAGCTTTCACAAATATTTCAAATATTTCATGAAAATTTCAAAAAAATTTCACAAAGATTTCAAGGATTTTAGAGATTTCAAATATTTTACAAAAATTTAAAAATATTTCACAGAAATTTCGAAATTTCACAAAGATTTTAAGTACTTGAAGGGATTTCAACGAATTTACAAGGATTTCAAAGACGTCTTATGTTCGAAAAAAATTAAGAATTTGTTTATTTACGGTTCTACTTTTTTTTTAATTGTTGGCCAATCAAAAATGAAATGGCTCATTTTTTACATCTATAACAAACGGTTATTTCATTATTTGATGTAAAAAAAAAATGAAACCTGGAAAAACTTGACTTCTTGACCTGGAAAACCTGGAAAAGACCTTGAATTTCATTCCTACGAATAGCTGGCATACAATTTTTGTTAGAACTTCATAATTTTAGTTGAGAATTCAACTGTTTTGTAGAAAATTTTCCTTTTTTTACTTAAAAATTCAACAATTTGGTCGAAAATGTAACTATTTTTTTTTTTTTTTGAAAATTAGTTGCTTTTTTGTTGAAAATTATTATTTTTTTAACTGAAAATGTAACTATTCCACTTGAATATTCCATCATTTTAGTTAAAAATTCTTTTCTTTGGTTGCACATTAATTCTGTAACTAAGAATTTAACTTCAATTTTTGGTCGATTTTTTTAGTTGAAAATTCAATTATTCTAGCTAAAGAATTTAGTTAAAAATTCAACTACTATTTCGTTGAAAATTCATGTCCTTTGTTGAAAAATCATTTTTTTTTTTGTAGAGAATTAATCTTCTTGTTTGAAAATTTATCGTTTTAATTGAAACTTCAAGGATTCCAGTTAGATATTAATCATTTTAGTTAAAAAAATTAATTGCTTTATTTGAGATTTTAACTATTTTTTTTAAAAATAGTTTCTTCTTTTGGTTGATATTTTTTTTTGAACTTAAAATGTAACTATTTCAATTGAATATTCCATCATTTTATTAGAAGAATCATCTATGCGATTAAACATTAATTTTTTAACTGCAAATTTAACTATTCAATTTTTGGGTGACAATTTATATTTTTTAGTTGGAAATTCATGTATTTTGTGGAAAATTCGTTTTATAGAAATTAATCTTCTTGGTTAACAATTTATCTTTTTGGTTAAAAAATCAACTATTTCAGTTAAATATTCATCATTTTGGTTGAAAATTCATTTTTTTTTTTTTTTTTTTTTGAAAATAAAACTGCTTGGTTGAAAATTAAACACTTTTGATAAAAATTCATCTTTTTGTTGAAAAATAAAATATAATAAGGCGATAAATTCTACTTTATTTATATTTTTCAGTTATAGTATCCACATTCATAAAAAATCTGAAAGCACGTCCATATTTGGGGCAACGATTTTTCTAATTTGTCTTACATGGGGTACAATTTTTGTTGAAAATTCATAATTAGTTGATTTTTTGATAAAAAATATTATTGTTTAAACTAAAAATGTAACTATTCCAATTGAATATTCCGTAATTTTAGTTAAAAATTCCTCTCTTTTTTTTTTTGAAAATTATTATTTTTTTAACAATTTGGTCGAAAATGTAACAATTTTTTTTTTTTTTTGAAAATTAGTTGCTTTTTTGTTGAAAATTATTATTTTTTTAACTGAAAATGTAACTATTCCACTTGAATATTCCATCATTTTAGTTAAAAATTCTTTTCTTTGGTTGCGCATTTATTCTGTAACTAAAAATTTAACTTCAATTTTTTGTGATTTTTTTTTAGTTGAAAATTCTTTTTTTTTTAGAAATTATTCTTCTTGGTTGAAAATTCAATTATTCTAGTTAAAGATTCATCGTTTTAGTTGAAAATTCAACTATTTCGTTGAAAATCCTTGTCTTTTGTTGAAAAATTGTCTTTTTTTGGTGGAAAATTAATCTTCTTGTTTGAAAATTTATCTTTTTAATTGAAACTTCAAGTATTCCAGTTGAATATTCATCATTTTAGTTGAAAATTCGTCACTTTGTTTGAAAATGTAACTATATTTTTTTAAATTACTTTTTCTTTTGGTTGAAAATTATTATTTTTTTAAACAGAAAATTTAACTATTTCAATGGAATATTCCATCATTTTAGTTGAATATTCATTTCTGCGATTGGACATTAATTTTTTTAACTGCAAATTTAACTCAATTTTTGGATGACAATTTATATTTTTTAGTTGAAAATTCATGTATTTTGTGGGAAACTCGTCTTTTTTGATAGAAATTATTCTTCTTGGTTGAAAATTTATCTTTTTGGTTAAAAATTCAACAATTTCAGTTAAATATTTTTCATTTTGATTGAAAATTCATTTTTTTTTTAAATAAAACTACTTGGTTGAAAGTTAAACTCTCTTGTTAGAAATTCATCTTTTTAGGTTGAAAATTCATAATTTTAGTTAAAAATTGAACTATTTTATAGAAAATGTGTCTTTTTAATTGAAAATTCAAATTTTTTGGTTGAAAATTCATATTTTGGTGTTGAAAATTCAACTTTTTTCTAAAAAAGATCGCTTCTCTAAATTGAAAATTATTGCTTCTTCACGAAAATTGAACTATATTCCATTTTTGGTTAAAAGTTGATCTTTTTAGACTAAAAGTTCAACTATTTGTTGAAAATGTATCTGTTTTGGTTGAGGATTTAACCAGGTTGTCGAGATTTCGTCTTTTTTGGTTCAATTTAATTGTTTTTTTCAATTTAAAATTACAAATCTTTGAATTGAAATATCAACTATTATATTTTTTTATTTAAAATTTATATTTCGGTTTGAAAATTCAACTTCGTAGTTGAAAGTTGAACTACTTTCTTTAAAATTATTTTTTCTGGTTGAAGATTCATTATTTTAGTAGAAAATTCATCTCTTTGGTTGAAAATTGAACTACTTTGTTGAAACTTCCCTTTTTTCGGGTGAAAATTAATTTTTTTTAACTGAAAATTTAACTGTTTTTTTTTTTAAATGAACTTTTTTGTGGAAGTTTCATATTTCCGGGTTAAAAATTCAACTGTTTGTTATAGAAAATTGGTCTTTTTGTCTTTGAAATTCAACAATTTGTATGTATTTAGTTGATTTTTGTTTGGGTTAAAAAATAATTTCTTTGCTTAAAATTTAAATATTTAATTGAAAATAAATTTTTTTTTGAAAATTCATAAAATTTGTTGAAAATTCGTCTTTTTCAGTAGAAAGTTAATCTTCTTGGTTGAAAATACAACTATTTAGTTACAAATTTATTTATCTTGTTAATAATTCGACTTTTTGGTAGAAAAGCAATTTTTTTAGTTAAAAATGCAAATGTTTGGTTAAAAATTAATCTCTTATGATTGAGGTCTCAACTACTTTAATGATAATTCGTCTTTTTTAGTTAAACTGAATTGTGTTTCATTTAAAGTAAAATCTCTTTTTTTTTTAAATAAACTATTATATTTTTCTTTGAACTCCTAGGTTGAAAGTTGAACTAGTCTCTTAAAAATTAATTTTTTTGGTTGAAGATTCATAATGGAAAATAAATCTCCTTGGTTAAAAATTCCACCATTTGGGTAAGAATTTATGTATTTAGTTAAAACCATCTTTTTTGGGATAAAAACTAATTTCTATACTTGAAATTTAACTATTTGATTAAACAAATTTTTTTTGTCTTGAAAATTCAACCGTTTGGTAGAAAATTCAACTTTTTTGTAGAAGATCTTTTTTTATTGAAAATTAATTTTTCTAAATGAAAGTTTAATTATTCCATTTTTGGTTGAAAATTTATTTTTCGTTTTAGAAATTCAACTGGTTAGTTGAAAAATTATGTAGTTTGTTGAAAATTCGTCTTTTTTGTAGAAAATTAATCTTCTTGGTTAAAAATTCAACTATTTGTGAAAAAATGAATGAATTTTGTTGAGAATTTCTTTTTTGGGTTAAAACCTATTTTTCTTACTTAAAATTCAAGTATTTGATTGAAAATAACCTTTTTTGTTGAAATTTCATAGTTTCGGGTTGAAAATTCAACCTTTTGTTTTGAAAATTCAACGTTTTGGTAGAAGATTCTTTTTTCTATTGATAATTAATTTTTTAATTGAAAATTTAACTATTCCATTTTTTAAATTAAAAACTGATCTTTTTCGTTTAAGAATTCAACTATTCGTTTTGAAAATTGATGCAATTTATTGAAAATTCGTCTTTTTTTTGAAAATTAATCTTCTAGGTTGAAGATTCAACCATTTGGTTAGAAATGTATATATTTTCTTAAAAATTCCTATTTTTTTGGTAAAAAGAATCATTAGGGGTTGAAATCACAGTTTTCGATTTAAGTTATAATATTTATGATATTTGAAAAAATGGAGTCGAAATTCACGCATTAAACAAGTAGAGAGAAATTTTCAAATTCCGTTAGCAGATAAAGCTGATTGCGGTTTCCTCTTTCGATAAGTCTAAAGTGATAAAATAATATAAAAGTCGGGAGTTCGTCAGTCTTCATCCTATCGTTCGTCATTTGTGTTAAGTTGTAAATTTCTAATGTTTGTTTTCAGGGTTTTAATATCCTCCCATCCTTTCATGGAGCCCATCAAATCCACGAGATTAAATTTGGATCAGCTGCACACCAGTGTGGAAAAATGGAAGAGGGTGATGAAATCGTCCAGGTATTTATAAAAAAATCTAATAATATGTCTTTTCTAATGATTTCAAAGTATAGCATTAGCAAAGTTTGAAAAGTAAACAATTTTTTGGTTTGTCAGGAAAAAGATCGAAAAATATCCGGTTTCATACCAAACAGAGGGATAACTTTAGAACTAAAAAAAATGTTAGGATGCATTTTTATGCTTAAAAGGGGAGAAATTTTAAGAATTTGTAAAAAATAAAACAAAGTTACAATGTCTTTTTGTGCATAAAAGGAGGGGAAATTTAAAAGTAAACACTTTTTCGGATTCGGATTCGAAAGGAAAAAATTAAAAGTAAATAATTTTTCGACTTGAAAAGCGGAACATTTAAAATAGTAAAAAATGTCGGCTTAAAAACGAGATAATGTAAAAATGAAACCATTTTTTGGGCTATAAAACGGGGAAAATTAAAAAATAAACAATGTTTCGATTTTAAGGAGAAAAATATAAAAATCAGACAATTTTTCGGCTAGAAAAGGGAACAATTATAAAAGTACATTTTTCGATTCAAAAAAGGGATATTACAATTTTTCAGCTTAGAAGGGAGGAAGCTGGATATACATATATAAACATTTCTTCGACTTGGAAAAGGGATAATAAAAAATGTATACAGTTTTTCAGTTTGGAAGGGAGGCAACTTAAAATATAAACAATTTTTTTATTTGAAAAGGGGAAATTTTCAAACAGTTTTGAATTTTTCTAATTATTATTCATAAAAGAGAAAATTTTCATAATTATAATATAATAATAATTTGAAATTTGCAAAGATTTCAAATTTTATTAACAAAATATAGATTTTTGAATATTTAGAAATATTTTGAGGAAAATTTAAATTGATTTTTTATGTATTTTGAGAAATTAATTTAAGAAAATATATGTAAATGTTTCAAATCGTTTCTTAAAATTTTTGAAAAGAATATAAAAAATTGTAAAGCTACAAAAATAATTTTAAACTTGAAACGATATCAACAAATTTGCAGCAAAATGTAGATAATTCAAGATTTCGAACCAAAAACTTAGAAGCTGTTTAAGCATTTTGAAATGTTTCAAGAGAATAACCAAATTTTCTTCAGATTTCTGGAAAATTTCAATTATTTTTTATTTTTTTAAATTGCTGTTATGAGAATATTTGAAAAGATTTCAAAACATTCCAAAATATTATCAAAATTGTAAAAAAAATCTGGTATATTTTAAAACAATTTTTTTAATTTTGCAGAATTAACAAAAAAAAGTGAGAAAAATTCCAATAATTTTAAAAGACATGTTTAGAAGTTTGAAAGAAATTTTAAAAATATTTGAAAATTTGAAAAGATTTTAAAAAACTTAAAACAAAATGTAGATTTTTGAAGATTTCCAAGATAAAAAATAATTCTTAAGATTCCTGGGAATATTTAAAATGATTATTTTTGAAAAATTAATTTGAAGCGAATATTTAAAAATATTTTAAAACATTGCAAGGCATTTCTGAAATTGTCAAAAGTGAATCCTAAAGATTTATGAATTTTAGTAGTTTTAAAGTAAATAAAGTAAAATAAAAAAATACTTAGAATTTTTCTAGATAGTTTTTCGACATATCTGAAATCTTCAAAAATGATTTTGAATTTTCTCGAGAAACCTAGGAAAAGCTTTTTTATATAACCTTAAAGCAAAAAAACCTAGAAACTTAAAAAATCGTTATTAGAAACTTTTAATTTTTATTAAAAATTATTTTTCTCTTCAAATTATAATTTTCCTCAAATTGCAAGTTTCGGTTTAAAAATTAAAATCTTTTTTGGTTGAGGATTCAACTATTTTGTTAAAAATTCATCTTTTTGGATGAAATCAACTCTTCTTTATTTAAAATTAAATTTTTTTAGTTCTAATATTAACTATTATACTTTTTGGTTGAAAATTCATTTTGTTTGTCGAAAATTCATATTTTTGGGTTAAAAATTAAAGTGTTTTGTATGATATTCGTCTCTTTTGGAAAATATTTAATATTTTTTGATTAAAAATATAACTGGTTGCAAATTAATCTTTTTTTGGTTAAGGATTCAACTGTTTTTTATTTAAAATAAAAATCTTTTTGTATTAAAATATCAACTATTACAATTTTCGTAGAGAATTCATATTTTTGGTTTAAAAATTAAACTGTTTTGTATGAAATTCGTCTCTTTTGGAAAATATTTAATATTTTTTGGTTAAAAATATAACTGGTTGAAAATTAATCTTTTTTTTGGTTGATTCAACTGTTTTTTATTTAAAAGACAAATCTTTTTGGATTAAAATATCAACTATTACAATTTTCGTGGATAATTCATATTTTTGGGTTAAAAATTAAACTGTTTTTTAGAAAATTCGTCTCTTTTGGAAAATATTTAATATTTTTTGGTTAAAAATACAACTGGTTGAAAATTAATCTTCTTTTGGTTAAGGATTCAACTGTTTTTCATTAAAAATAAAAATCTTTTTGTATTAAAATATCAACTATTACATTTTTCGTGGAGAATTCATATTTTTGGGGTGAAAATTAAACTGTTTTGTATGAAATTCGTCTCTTTTGGAAAATATTTAATATTTTTTGATTAAAAATACAACTGGTTGAAAATTAATCTTTTTTTGGTTAAGGATTCAACTTTTTTTCATTTAAAATAAAAATCTTTTTGTATTAAAATATCAACTATTACATTTTCGTGGAGAATTCATATTGTTGGGTTAAAAATTAAACTGTTTTTTTTTAGAAAATTCGTCTCTTTTGGAAAAAATTTAATATTTTTTGGTTAAAAATATAACTGGTTGAAAATTAATCTTTTTTTGGTTAAGGATTCAACTGTTTTTTTATTTAAAATAAAAATCTTTTTGGATTAAAATATCAACTATTACAATTTTCGTGGAGAATTAATATTTTTTGTTTGAAATTCAACTTTTTGTTTGAAAGTTCAACTATTTGGTTGAAGATAAAGTTTTTTGTTGAAATTTTGATTTTACATACCTGAAATTTTCATAAATATTTTTGAATTTTCTCAATCTTAGGAAAATTGTATTCATATAACCTTGAAAATAAATAAACCTAAAAAATAAATAGTTATTCGAAATTTTTATTTTGTATTACAAATTATTTTCTCCTCAAACCGAAAAACTACTACACACGTAAGAAAATTTTACAATGTATGTTTTATGCTTGAAAGAAGGAAATTTAAAAAACTAAACGTATTGCCTTTGAATGAAAATAGTAATTTTTTCAAAATAAAGAGGGGTTATCTCCACAAGTAAAAAATTTTTCCGCTTGAAAGAGGGAAACTCAAAGAGTACAAAAATGTTCGACTTGAAAAAGGGAAAATGAAAAAGTACACAATTCTTCGGCTTAAGAAGCAGAAATTTAAAAAGTAAACGACTTTTTCTTCAATTAATTTCTTTCCATTGTTTCAGGTAAACTATCAAACAGTCGTCGGATGGGAACGAAAAAACGTGCTCGAATTATTCCGCGAGAGTCCAGCCGAAGTTCTCTTAACTCTAAAACGTAGACCCCGCCACACAAAAGTCTATGGTCAAATTTATATCAAACCCTACCGCCTACCGAGCAACAAAAAAACGCCTTACACTTCACGCTGGCACCACAATCTTCCCTCTCCTCGGCCTGAATTACTAACCATCCCCGATTTTACAATGCCACTTCCACGAAATACACCAAAGGACAATTCCTTAAATCGTCCAGAGCCTGTTTTAATCGACACTGTCGATATGCTTGATAATTTACAAACCGACAGCAGCGATTCTGATTCCGAAATCGAACCTCCTTCCTCAGTTAGACTCTATCTCGCCAAACCTAGAAATACTGTCCAAAGAAGAGCCACAATCACCGGAGCGAGTCCCACTACAAAACACGGTATCGACATCGAACGCTTCTGGCGCGAATTGAAACAAGAACACAGTACCAGTTTTCAGTTGAGGGACAAAGCTGCTTCTTGTGCTCATGGCCTAAATAATGTTCAGTCGAATCTTCGACCGCAAACTTGTCTTGGGATCGAACAGAGGAAGAAAAGACACAGCAGAATTGAGGAGAAGAAGGTCCAGTTTCAGGATGAGAAAGAAAAGGAGGAGAAAGATGGTGAGAAGATGAGAAACTCGGATTGTGATAACAAAGTGTCTTTAGATAAAAGTAATTCGGATTCTAAACCCGATGCTGATTCCAATCCCGATTCCGATTCTAAAACCAATTCTGATTCTAAAACCAATTCTCCAGAACGGGATTTAGAGCCTCGAAGGGAAAGGGGAAGACTCGACAAAAGCCAGAGCACTCCGGCCTACGATTTAAGTTCCGAAGAGAATTTCGACCAGCAGTTAGACTTTTCCAATTCAAAGAGCGACGAAGAAAACATCGCAAAGTTTCGAGACTCGGGTGAAGTGAAAATCGTGGTTGGAAGCGTCGTCAAAAAAATCCACGAGATCGAGAAGCACTTGATGCAGTCCAGCGAGAAAATCTATACGCCGAAAATTCCTGGCAAGAAGAGTCCGAATCATGGAAACGTGAGTTCCTCGAGTGAAGATTCGTTTTCGAAAGAAAAAGAGAGAGAAAGTAAAGAAATCGAAGATAAATCGGAAGGTGATTCTTTTGAAGAGGTGAAAGTTTTGGAAGAGAAAGCCACAAAGCCTGAAGAGAAGGATGAGCTTTGTCTTGAAAAGGAAAATAAGGAAACAAATGTGAATGAAACCAAGAATTCAGAAGTTGAGGAACCTGGAACATCTCCAGATTCTTTAAAGAAAAAATCCCCCCCGGAAGTAAAACCAAAACTCGTTCCGCCGGAACCGCCGCCTCGAAAGTATTTTTCGAAACCGGCAGCTCTAAATCTGAATCTGACACCAAGTCCCCAGCCCCAGGAAAAGCCCAGAGTTCCCGAAAGGCAGAATCTAAAAAAGGAAGAGACTCCCAAAAAGGAAGAAATTCTCGATAGAAGAAGAAGCGGTATCGAGACATATTCCGAATTTGCAGACAAGTCGAATGATTTCATAGACGAGGATTTGCGACTCGACGCCTACGGTTACTCGAAAATTTACGATTCTTATTCCAAAGATGAGAAGCTTTTTCAGGACAGGTATGAGCCCTTCGTGGAAAAGTTCTCCCTCTTGAACGAGAGGATTCTAGAAAGACCGGATATTATGGATTCGCCGGACGGCGTTGCTTGTTCGAAACAGACTTTGGAGAAGCCGAGGACTTTGGAAAAAGATCGGGGAGTTGTGAATAGAGCGATGATGGTTGCTAGAAGCATTGGGCTTCATTCCAAAACTCTGGGAAGTCCGAAAAGTTCCAGAAAGAGGAACATAGCTCTGGCTAAAAGGCGACATGTTTCGGTGAAGGAGATAGGTCCAGGGGATTTGGATGGATTTTTGACTTATCGATCGAGAGGCGCAGGAGGCGCTTGGGCGAAAGCTTGGTTTGTTTTGAAAGGACACTCGCTTTTTAGATTCAAAAATCAGGACAGTACGAAGGCGGATTGCTTGATTTCTCTGACCGGATTCACGGCTTCGCAAGCTTCGGAGGTGAAGTCTAGGAAGTTTGCTTTTAAGATATACCACACTGGGACGGTTTTTTATTTTGCGGCTGACACTGAGGATTCGCTGATGACTTGGTTAGATGCGGTGAGCAAAACTACTTTGGGCGCTGACACGGTTGATCGGACGAGTGGATTGTTTAGTGAAACTGATGAGAGTGACGTGGAAGCAAAAGGGAAGATGAAAAGTCCGGATGTAAAGGATAGTAAGGGGTTTGGATCTTTGAAGAAAGGTGGGAAGAAGGAGCAGAACTTTAAGGAACAGTCGCTACCGACAGGGGCGAGTTTGGATCGGAAGTATTTGAAGTTTTTGGGAAAGAGTCAGAATGTTCCGGTGCCGACGGCCCAGTTCAGAAGTTACAGGAGGGTTCTTCCTAATTCGACACCTAATCGGTAAGAAAAAAATGATTTTTCAGATTTTTATTTTGAATTTCGCGCCATAATTTTGGCAAAGGTCACACTTGAACATAACCTCAAAAGACAGGGCAATAACAGTGAATCAGGGTGTCTAGCAGTTGGCCTAGAATTCAAATAATGCAAGGCGAAAGTGTTAAAAACAATGTTTGTTAAATAAAAATAATTTTCTGATAGTTCTGGGTAAAAGATAATGATCTTAAAGATTTTTTAAATCTTTTGAGTTAAAAATAATTTTCGAAAATCGTAAAATTCACTGCTTTTATACGTAACTCCGAATGCATTCCTACTAACTACAAAAAATTATGATTCATGCGCAATTAAATCAGACATGTAATTATTTGTCTAATTTTTAAATATCCGAAAAGAAAATAGTCTAAACTTTATCATATTTTTTATTATAATATATAATATAATATTTACTTTATTTATCAGGGTGGCGACTTGACCGGGAAACCGGGAAATGACCTGGAATTTTATTGACCGGGAAATGACCGGGAATTTAATTTAAAAACCGGGAATTTACTTCTGATTATAGAAAAATTCAAGAAATATAATTTCACTTGGAACAGGGAATTTTTTACATGGAATGGGAATTTTTTAAAGGAATTATCCAAGGAATTTTTTACATGGAATGGGAATTTTTTAAAGGAAATATCCAAGGAATATTCCAAGTCAGAATTCGTCACAATTTGAATGTTCCCTCTTCTAAATTTTAGGTAATAAAAGTACTTCAAGCAGTTTTCAGAGTAGAAGTAGTATTTCAAAGAAGAAATATTTCTGAATTATAATAGAAATTTTTTTACATTGTTCGTTGCGAATTCATCGTTTTTTAGTTAAAATTCAACTACTGGGTTAAAAGTTAAACTTTTGTTAAAAATTAATTTGTTTGGTTGAAGATTCATCATTTTAATTTAAAATTCATCTCTGGTTGAAAATGTAACTACTTTCTTGAAAATCAATTTATTTTTTTTTTTTTGATGAAAATTCAACTATTTGGTTGAAAATTGATATTTTGCATTTAAAAATTAAACTATTTGTTTGAAAATGTATGTACTTTGTGGAAAATTCATCTTTTTTTGTAGACAATTAATCCTTATGGTTGACAATTCATCTATTCGGCATAAAATTGAACTATTCCAGTTGAAGATTTATCATTTTAGTTGAAGATTCATAATTTTAGTTGGCAATTCATCAGTTTGGTTGAAAATTAATTTCTTTAAATGAAAATTTAACTGTTCCATTGTGAGTTGAAAATTATTATTTTCAAATTCGGAATTCCGCAATTTGGATAAAAATTTGTCTTTTTTAATTGAAAATTTTTTGGTAGAAAATTATCTTATTTTTCTTTTAAAGTTAATCTTCTTGTTTAAAAATTCTTCTGTTCAGTTAAAAATTCAAGTATTCCAGTCAAATATTTATCATTTTAGTTGAAAATTCATCTTTTAGGCTGGAAATAAAATTATTTGGTTGAAAGTTAAACTCTTTTGTTAAAAATTAATTTTTTTTAGTTAAAGATCCATCGTTTTAATTAAAAATTCATTTCTGTGGTTGAAAAATGAGCTGTTTGATTGAAAATTTGTTTTTTCTTTGGATGTTTTTTGGTTGAAAATTATTATTTTTATTACACTGAAAATGTAACTATTATTCCAGTTGAATATTTCATAATTTTAGTTCAAAATTCATGTCTTTGGTTGAACATTCATTTTTGACTAAAAATTTAATTATTCAATTTTTGGTTCAAAAATTATCTTTGTTAGTTGAAAATTCGTCTTTTTTGGTAGAAATTAATCTTCTTGGTTGAAAATTAATCTTTTTGGTCAAAAATTCAATTATTCTAGTTAAAGATTCATAATTTCAGTTAGAAATTCATCTTTCTGGTTTGAAATTCAACTATTGCAGTTAAATATTTACAATTTTATTTGAAAATTCATCACTTTGTTTGAAAATGTAACTATTATTTTGAAAGTTAGTTTTTGTTGTTGTTAAAAGTTAGTTTTTTATGTTGAAAGTAATTTTTTGAACTGAAAATGTAACTTATTCCAATCGAAACTTCCATAGTCGTTGTTGAAAATTCATCTGTTTGGTTAAACATTAATTTTTTTAACTTGAAATTTAATTATTAAAGTTTTGGTAATTAATTAATTTGTTGGTTTGAAAATGTAACTATTTCAGTTAAAGATTCATTGTTCTGGTTGAAAACTCTTATGTTTGGTTTAAAAATAATTTTTAAAACTAAAAATGTTACTATTCCATTTTTGATTGAAAATTATTATTTTTTCAGTTCAAAAGTTAACTATTTGGTTGAAAATTTGTCTTCTTTTATTAAAACTTCAAACCTTTCTTTAAAAATTAATGTATTTGGTTGAAAAATTGTATTTTTGGATAGAAAATTAATCTTTTTATTTAAAATGTAATCTTCTTTAAAAATTCGTCTTTTTGGTTGAAAATTCAAGTGTTCCAGTTAAATATTCATCATTTTAGTTGAAAATTTATCTTTTGGGTTTCAAATTTAACTGTTCCAGATAAAGATTCATAATTTTATTTGAAAATTCATCACTTTGGTTGAAAATGGAACTATTTTGTTGAAAATCCGTTTTTTTTGTTGAAAATTAATTTTTTCAACTGAAAGTTCAACTATTCCATTTTTTGTGAAAAATTGATATTTTTTAGTGGAAAATTTAAGTATTTTTTTTCAAAATTCATTTATTTTGCAATGTTTTGCTCTGTTGTGCTAAAAGATGTTTAGAACGAGCGTCATGAATTAAAATAAATGTTTGCGTTTTGCGGCAAATATAAATATGTTACTTTGAGTTGACCGGGAAAATTGAAAAACTTGACCGGGGAAAACCGGGAAATGACCGGGAATTTGAAATCGTCCGCCGAATCGCCACCCTGTTTATTTATTAATTTAAATTCATTTCGGATTTTCAAATATTTTAATAAACAAATTATGTGTTTTAATGTAGATCTTACATATGCTTTTACCGCAACAGCAAATTAGTAACAATTTTTTAATATAAAATAATCAATTTTATATATGTATAACTATATATAAATTTCTTATGCCTCTTAGTATTTGTAATATGTTATTTCAAGTTCAAAAAATGAAACTTATTAATTTGACAATAACTATTTAGAGTTTAATGTTTTTCTCTTTAGGTAAAAGTTGCAATTCTTATTTAATTCTGATGATGTAGCGCTTATTTTATTCCTTAAAAGATTCTCTGCAAATCTCATTGGTACATTTTTATTTAAAAAATTTTATTTATGAAAACCTATTGTATACAAACATAACGATTTTATAATTCCTAAATAAGTTTTTCAATAAAAACCTACCAATGAGATTTCAGAGAATCTTTTTACCTAAAGTGAGAGAGAAAATCATTAAACCCTAAAAACTATTGTTAAATAAACAATGAAAATTGTGAAATATTTATTTCAAAAGTTCACCTCGAATTCTTTTCCAAAACTAGTTATAATTAACAATAAAATATTTTCCTCGATTTTATAACTCATTTTTAACAACGTTTATTTTTTAGCTTGAAATAACTTTAGTTCATGTTTAATTTAAAAACAAGTAAAATGAAAATTCTCTTCTCGTCTTCAATCTTAAGCTAAATTTCATGAAAATAGTTCTGCCGAAAAGCAAATTTTTAAATGAATTCATTAAAATTAATTACATTTGTTTACAATGTATATTTTTGGTTCATTTTTTTTAACTTGAAAATTTGAAAATCAGGGTTAAGCAATTTTAAGCTAGAAATATAACAAATTGAACGATTACAATTTTGTTATAAACTGAACACTTCTTAAATCTAAATAGTTTAAAAATCCTTGAAAAGCTTCAAAATTTTATTTCAAAATTTTGAAACATCTACACGTTGTTTTACATTTTTTTAAATTATGAATTAATTTTTGCATTTTTTCAGACCTTCTAAACATCTTTCAAAATGATTCGAATTCTTCCTAAAATTTCTTTTAAATCCTGCAAAAATAAAAATATTTTCTTAAAATCTTCCCGATTCATTTTTGACAATTTTAGAAATCTTTTTAAATCTTTTTAAATATTCTCTTAAAATTAATTTTTCAAAATAAAAAGTAATTTTCAATTCTCCTAGGAATCTTAAGAAAATATTTTTTATTCTTTTGAAGCCTTTCACAATTATTAAAAATCTTCTAAATTTTTTGTTCGAAATCTGCCCAAATCTATATTTTGTTTTAAATTAGGCCGTGGGCTATTTATACCGAAATTTCGGTACGAATAGCCAAATTTTGTCGGTGTACGTAGACACTTTGTTTAAATTATTTGAAATCATTTCAAATTTTAAATTGAAACTAAATTCAACTTACTTGATTTTTTTCTAGGAATAATAATAGGTGTTAAATATTTATTATACATCAAAATTCAGCAATTTTACTTGTAAATTAAATTTTTTGAAATAGAACAATTAAAATTGTAACGTTCAAAGTTTTTTTTTTAAATTTTGAATATTTAATTAACAATTGCTGATTTTAAATGAACAGTCAAAATGTCTAAATATTCAACAATTGTTATTTTTCATAATTAACAAATTTCAAATTTTAGACTAAAACAATATTTTTAAATTTAATAAAAGTCTTTAAGTATGAATATATTGTTTTGAAGTTATTTTACAATTTTAAATAGTTCATCAAGTTTCAATCATACGTTTACATTTGTTTAACTACTAAGACTTTCCAATTTAAACAGTTTAATCTTTAACGTTTAAATCTTATGGAAATTCTTAAATTTTTAACTGATTTCGAATCGTCTTGTAAAATTAATTATTATTCACTTGTTCATCCATAATGCATAGTTCAATTTTAAAAATCATTATAATTTATATTCACAGTTGATCAACTAAAAATATTTTTTATCCAACATTTTCGATTTCAAATGCTTCTAATTTTAAAATTCTTAAGTCTTTAAAACTGCATTTTTAAATTCTTTTAATGACAAATGTACGCTTAAAAATTAAATTCTAAAATAGAAAATTTTTAAGTAAAATATTTTTGAATTACGCATTGTAAACTGAATGATATCATAATTTAAACAGATAACAATTCAACTAATTATTTAATTATTTTATAAACTTTTTGTGAATGAAAGTATAGTCACCTCTTAAGGAGTATTCAAGGAATAATTTCCACCCAATAACTTTTAATTTTGACACTCCAAATCCTCTTTTATTGTGCCCGGAAAACGCCCTAAAAATGCAAAACAGCAGTTTTCTATCAAATTCATGCTAAAGGCGGTATTTTTTTTAATTTGTTCAACATGAATTATTTTTAGTCGATAAATGAGGAGTTTTAAAGTATATTTAAAATAATTTCAATTGTTTAAACAATTATTATTTGTTTAAAAAATTGTGTTTCCCCTGTAAATCGTGAAATATATATATATACAGAAAGATATCTTTCGGGATAAATTATACAAAGTTGATGAATGTCAAGAGTAGTAGTTCTTGTTTAACATATTTGGTAATTATTTAAACAATTTTTTCTTCCAAAAATTGTAAAAAGTTATCATTTTCTGGAAATAATTACACAATTAAAGAATGTTGAGAGCAATATATTTTTAAAGGATATTTGGTGATTATTTAAACAATTTCAATTTTCACGATTTACAAGGGGAAAAAATGGTTTAAACAAATCAAAATTGTTTAAATAATTACCAAACATCCTTAAAAAATATATTGCTTTCAACATTCTTTAATTGTGTAATTATTTCCAGAAAATAATAACTTTTTACGATTTTAGGGAGAAAAAATAAAACGTTATAATGGAATAATTTTAGATTAGGAATTTCTAAATCAGACAATTTCGACGCTCAATCTCGAAAATTTGTTCAATTTGAATTATTTTTCTGTTTGAAGACCTGAAATCAAAATTGATCAATTCTGGCAACTTCTTCGATTTTGTGTAATATTGAAGGTTTGAAGGTCAAATTCTTCCATTTTTAATATGTCTAACTTCCAATTTGAAACACTTCAGATGAAGATCGTTTCAAATTAGATTCTTTAGTTTCGGGAGTTTTTTTCAATACTTCAAATTTTATTTTGTTTACCGTAAAAGAAATTCGAAATTTCTTTCTTTTCAGGAAACAAGATTCGGTTCCGCTTTCAACCGAATTGCCAGTTACGGTTGCTGGGAGTACTTTTTACGGACTGAATGCGTCTAGAAGTGCAAATGATGTGCCGAGTAGTAGTCAAGATATGGGAGATTATCGTCGTACTTCTGACAGGTAAATTAAAAATATAAATAAATAATAAACATTTTTGAAAAATAAATATCACCTCAAGTACAGAAATATATAACGGAAAATAGTCTCAAATATATACAAAAATTCATTTGAATTACTATAAGTTCATCTATTCTTTATTCTTTTCCATCTTAGGCTTAGGATTATACGGCATTTTCTACTTTTTGAAGAAGAATCTTTCAAAATTCTACCATTTTAATTTGTAACACTTAATGGTTTAATATTTTTAAGTCGAAAACGTCCGAAATCAAATCATTTTAAATTCGAATACTAAAAAATGGACAAATTCATTCAGGTGTCTACCCTACCTGGAAAAACGTTGAAATGTCAGGAAATTTTTTTTAAAGTCAGGGAATTTTTCGAGAATGTTCTTAATTTTTTTTTTTAAATTGCAATATAAAATTGAATAACAATGAGTCTTCATTTGTAAAAGTAGCTTTATATTACAGTATTTAATTATTTTGTTGAAAGTTCGTTCTTTTTTTGGCTTGAAATTCATCTCTTTGGTTGAAACTTTATATTTTTTGTACTAAAAATTTACCTATTCAATTTTTTGTTGATAAATGATTTTTGTTTAGTTGAAAATTCATCTTTTTTCGTAGAAATTAATCTTTTTGATTGAAAATTAATCTTTTTTGGTTAAAATTCAATTACATATTCCAATGGAATATTGATAATTTTAGTTGAAAATTCATCACTTTGTTTGATAATTTAACTAGTTTTTTGAAAATTAGTTTTTTTGTTGTTGAAAATTAGTTGTTTTTTTAACTATTCCAATTGAATATTCCGTCATTTCAGTAGAAAAGTCGTCTCTTGGTTAAACATTAGTGTTTTAACTCAAAATTAACTATTCAATTTTTGGTTGAAAAATTATCTTTTTTAATTGACAATTCGTATTTTTTGGTAGAAATTAATCTTCTTGGTTGAAACTTCATCTTTATAGTTGAAAATGCAATGATTCTAGTTAAAGGTTCATCATTTTAGTTAAAAATTGATCCTTTTGGTTAAAAATTCAACTATTCTCTTTAAAGATTCATCGTTTCAGAAAACATTGTTTTGAAAATGTAACTATATTTTTTGAAAATTAGTTTTTTTTGTGTGCTAAAAATTAATTTTTTAAACTGAAAATATAACTATTCCATTTTCGCTTGAAAATTGATCTTTTCTAACTGATACTTCAACTATTTGGTTGAAAATTCATGTATTTTGTTAAAAATTCATCTTTTTTTTGGTAGACAGTTAATCTTCTTGTTGACAAATGTATCCTTTTTGGTTAAAAATACAACTATTTTGTTGAAAATTTGCCTTTTTTGGTTGAAAAATCAATTATTTGGTTGAAAGTTGAACTACTTTGTAAAAAATTATTTTTTGTTTGATTGAAGATTCATAATTTTAGTTGAAAATTCCACTATTTTGTTATAAATTAACTTTTTTGTTGAAAATTAATATTTTTGGTTGAAAATTCAACTATTTTGGCATAAAATTCAACTTTTTTGGTTAAAAATTAAACTATTTATTTGAAAATTTATTTATTTGCAGAAAATTCAACTTTTTTGGTTAAAAATTAAACTATTTATTTGAAAATTCAACTGTTTTGTAGATATTTTGTCTTTTTGGCTTCAAAATTCAACAACTTGATAAAAAATTAAACTATTTGATTGAAAATTAACTTTTTTGTTAAAAATTAATATTTTTTTTAGAAAGTTTAACTGTTTGGTTGAAAATTCAACTATTTGGTTAAAAATTAAACAATTTATTTGAAAATTAATCTATTTGTTAGAAAAAAAAAACTTTTTAGTTGGAAAATCATATTTTCGGGTAGAAAATTAATCTTGTTTGTTAAAAATTGATCTTTATGATTCCGGATTCAACTATTTTGTTAAAAATCCGTCGTTTTTAGGTTGAATTCAACTGGTTGAAAATTAATTTTGTTGTTGTTGAAAATTTATTTTTTAAACTGAGTATTTAACGATACCATTTTTGGTATCTTTTTTAGTTGAAAATTCTACTATTTGGTTCAAAATGCAAATATTTTTGGTTGAATTTTAATCTTTTGTTTGGTTCAAATTTAAACTATTTGAAAATTCAACTTCTTTGTTTCAAAGTTAAACTATTTATTTGAAAAATTTTATTTTTTGTAGATAATTTGTCTTTTTGGCTTTAAAATTCAACAGTTTATTAGAAAATTAAAGTATTTGTTTGAAAATTAACTTTTCTGTTAAAAATTAATATTTTTGGTAGGAAATTCAACTATTTTTGTTCAAATTTAAACTATTTATTTGCAAAAATTAACTATTTGGTAGAAACTTCAACTTTTTTGGTTCGAAATTAAACTATTTATTTGAAAATTCAACTGTTTTGTAGATAATTTGCCTTTTAACTTCAAAATTCAACCATTTGTTAGAAAATTAAACTATTTGGTTGAAGATTTACCTTTTTGTTAAAAATTAATATTTTTGGTATAAAATTCAACTATTTTGGTTAAAAATTAAACTATTTCAAAATTTAACTATTTGGTAGAAAATTCAACTTTATTGGTTCAATGTTAAACCATTTTTTTTGAAAATTCAACTGTTTTGTAGATAATTTGTCTTTTTGGCTTCAAAATTCAACAATTTGTTAGAAAGTTAAACTATTTGGTTAAAAATTAATTCTTTTTGTTAGAAAATTGAACTATTTGGTAAAAAATTAACTTTTTTTAAATTAATATTTTTGGTGGAAAATTCAACTATTTGATTAAAAATTAAACAATTCATTTGAAAATTAAACTATTTGGTAGCAAATAAACTTTTTTTGTTCGGAAAATCATATTTTCGGGTCTGAAATTCAAGTGTTTTGTAGATAATTCGTCTTTTTGGCTTTCAAAATTCAACAATTTGATAGAAAATTCATGTTTTCTGTTGAAAAATCGTCCTTTTGGATAGAACATTAATCTTGTTTGTTAAAAATTCATCTTTATGGTTGAGGATTCAACTAGTTCGTTAAAAATTCGTCTTTTTCGGTTGAATTCAACTGGTTGAAAATTAATTTTGTTGTTGTTGTAAAAAATTAATTTTTTATACTGAATATTTAACGATTTCATTTTTGGTATGTTTTTTTAGTTGAAAATTCCACTATTTTGTTGAAAATGCAACTGTTTTTGGTTGAATTTTAATCTTTTTTGTTTGGATGTTCTTTTTTGTTGAAAATTAATATTTTTGGTTGAAAATTCAACTATGTTTATAGAAAATTCAACTTTCTTGTTTCAAAATTGAACTATTTATTTTAAAATAAAAAATTTTTGTAGATAATTTGTCTTTGGCTTCAAAATTCAACAGTTTGTTATAAAATTTTAACTCTTCGGCTAAAGATTAAATTTTTGTTAAAAATTAATGTTTTCGGTAGAAAGTTAACTATTTTTAATCTTTAATCTTTTTTGTTGAAAAAAAATATTTTTGGTTGAAAATTCAACTTTCTTGTTTCAAAATTAAACTATTTATTTGAAAATTAAAAGTTTTTGAAGATAATTTGTCTTTTTGGCTTCAAAATTCAACAGTTTGTTAGAAAATTTAAACTCTTTGGTTAAAAATTAATGTTTTTGTTAGAAAGTTAACTATTTCGGTTTAAAACTTTTTTGCTGGAAAATCGTATTTTCTGATTGAAAGTTCAAGTGTTTTGTAGATAATTCGTCTTTTTGGCTTCAAAATTCAACAATTTGATAGAAAATTAATGTTTTTTGTTGAAAGTTCGTCTTTTTGTGCAGTACATTAATCTTGTTTATTAAAAATTCATCTTTATGGTTAAGGATTTAACTAGTTTGCTAAAAATTCGTCTTTTTCGGTTGAATTCAACTGGTTTGTAATTCGTTTTTTTGTTGTAAAAAATTAATTTTTAAAACTGAATATTTAACGATTTCATTTTTGGTATCTTTTTTTAGTTAAAATTGCACTATTTGGTTGAAAATTCAACTATTTTTGGTTGAATTTTAATCATTTTTGTTTGAAAATTCGACCATTTAGTTGGAAATTCAGCTTTGTTAAAAAATCAAACATTTTATTAAAAATTTAATTATTTAATTACCTAAAGATTCTAATATTTCTTAAATTTGCAGATTTTCAAGAACTCGAAGGAACGACGAACTCCAAGGCTTCATCACCCTCGAGGAATTCATGCTGGCTCGTCAGGACGAAGACCAGCGAGGAACACCATCTCCACGTTTTACTCCCCTAACGAGCGACCATGTTCACATCCAACATCGAACATTCGATAATCTCGAAAGCGCAAGAATGCGATTTGTCCGCGATATTCCGAACAACAACGGCGTTATCTACGGGTTTCCGAAAAACTATGACGAGAGCTCATCTACGAGTGGAAGTTCCTACGGAATGCAAACTCCTACCCACACTTTTGAGCGGCGAACTAGTGAAAGATCGAGCAGGGAAACGAGAGATTCGATTGAAAGTAAAGGATCATCGACTCCGCGAACTTTAAACTGCATGAGGAAGAAGAAATCTTCGGACGGGGCATATTATGATAGCAGGCAGGATAATCGGATCAATTCGGAACAGCAAAATCGCTCGATTTCTCCAAGAGGAGGCGCTCATGGTCAAATTAATCCAGCGGATTATGGCTGTGAATATATTGGGACCGAGTTTCGAGCCGAGAGGAATAATTTTACAGAGATGGGATTCAGCCAGAGGAGAATCGCTAAGAATGATGGTGAGCACTAATTTCCCTTTCTTTAGAAAAAATCTTGGTTCATTTTCCAACATTTTGTTATATGTTTCCCAAAAAATCGTATATGATTTGAAAACGTATATGATTTGCAGAAGTTTCTTTAGTATAGCGAGAAAATTTCAGTAAATTCAGTAAATTCAATATGAATGACACAGGTTTTTTCATTCACTTACATTTCTTTAAAATTAGTATGTGTATGACAACTGTCACTTTAAAAGTTGAAACTTTAGCGGTTTTCCATATTTTTCAAGCTAAATAGAAAGAAAAACAGAAAAATCTGGAATTTACAGGCTTTTTAAATCAGTTCTTGCTCGAATCATCCTGTCAATTTTATATTGATCCCAGGATTTTTCTCCTAATATAACAATTTGATTAAATTTTAAAGATGTTCGCTATTCGTGAACAGTGACTGGAAAATATTTTCTGGTTCAAAATTCGACTACTTTATTAAAAGTGGAATTACTTTGTTAAAAATTCATTTATTTTGGTTGAAGATTCATTAATTTAGTTGAAAATTAATTTATTTAAAAAATTAACTATTCTATGTTTGGTTGGATATTTAGCTTCTTCAATTGAAAATTCAACTATTTGGTTGAAAATTTCTGTATTTTGTTAAAACTTTTCTTTTATGGTAGAATAATAATGTTTTGATGACTAATTCACCTTTTTGGTTGAAAATTCACTTCTTTGGTTGAAAATTAAACTATTAGGTTGAAAATTCCTTTAAAAATTCAAAACTTCGTTCAAAATTCATGTATCTTGTTTAAAATTAATCTTTTTGGTAGAAAATTAATCTGTTTGATTGAAAACTAATTTCTTTGAAAATTAGTTTTTTTATTGAAAATTAATTTTTTAAACTGAAAATTTAACTTCCATTTTTATCGGATTTTTTTTTGGATAGACATTTAATCTTTTTAGTTGAAAATTCATCTATTTGGTTGAAAATTCATCTGTTTAGTAGAAAATTTAACTATGTTGTTGAAAATTCATCTATTTTGTTGAAAAACTGTCTTTTTTGGTAGAAAATTGATTTTTTGACTTGAAAATTGAACTATTGTGTTAAAAATTCATTTTTTTGTTGAAGATTCATTATTTCAGTTACAAATTAATTTCTACGCTTAAAAATTAAACTAATTTGTTAAAATTAATTTTTTTTTTAGATTGATTTTTATGACTAAAAATGTAGCTCTTCCATTTTTGTTAGAAAATTAATCTTTTTTTTAGTTGAAAATTCCCTTCTCGTCTTTTTTGGATTGAAAATTCAATTACTTTTGACCTTTTTAGTTGAAAATTCACTTCTTTGTTTGAAAATTAAACTATTAAGTTGAAAATTCCTTTAAAAATTCAAAACTTTGTTAAAAATTCATGTATCTTGTTTAAAATTAATCTTTTTGGTAGAAAATTAATCTGTTTGATTGAAAACTAATTTCTTTGAAAATTAGTTTTTTTATTGAAAATTAATTTTTTAAACTGAAAATTTAACTTCCATTTTTATCGGATTTTTTTTTTATAGACATTTAATCTTTTTGGTTGAAAATTCATCTATTTTGTTGAAAAACTGTCTTTTTGGCAGAAAATTGATTTTTTGACTTTAAAATTTAACTATTGTGTTAAAAATTCATTTTTTTGTTGAAGATTCATTATTTTAGTTACAAATTAATTTCTACGCTTAAAAATTAAACTAATTTGTTAACATTAATTTTTTTTTTGAGATTGATTTTTATGACCAAAAATGTAGCTATTCCATTTTTGTTAGAAAATTAATCTTTTTTTAGTTTGAAATTCCCTTCTCTTTTTTTTGGATTGAAAATTCAATTACTTTTGTAGAAAATGCATATTTTTGGGTTGTAAATTCAACTTTTTTTTCCAAAATTCTTTTTTGTTTGGTTTGAAAATTAGTCTATTTTGGTTAAGGATTAAAATAATTTGTTGAAAATTCGTATTTTTTTTGTGTAATTCAACTGTTTTTGATTGAAGATTAAAATATTTTTTTGTGGAAATATCAACTATTACATTTGTTTTTGAGAATTCATTTTTTTATCAAAAATTGACCACTTCGGTTGAAAATTTAACTATATTGTTGGAAATTCCTTTTTTCTCGGTTGAAAATTTTTTTCACTAAAAATGTAATTCTTCTATTTTTTGTTGAAAGTAACTATTTTGCTACTATTTTGGAAAAAATGACGGTAAATTCACCATTTTCCGCTAATGCCACTGTATCTTTACTTTTCCTTGAAAAATGTTTTTCAACTTCTTCGCTAATTGACTAAAATAATGTAATAGTTGATATTTTAACCACGCAGAGATTTTAATTACAAATCAAAACTAGTTGCATAGAACCAAAGAAGACGAATTTCTACAAAACAGTTAAATTTTCAACACAGAATATTAATTTTTCACCAAAAAATATGAATTCTCAAGAATATACATACATTTTTAACCAAAAAGTTGAATTTTCAACCATGAAGATTAATTTTTTATCAAAAACATGTTCAATTTTTTTTTATAAAAAATTAATTTTTAACCAAAAGAAAAAACGAATTTTCGTCTAAAATTATGAATCTTCAACGAAAAATATAATAGTTGGTAGTTAAAAAAAAAAATTTTAATCAAAAATTTAATAAAAACAGTTGGATTTAACCAACAAAAACGAATTTTCAACAAAATACTTGAATCCTCAACTAAAGCAGATTAACTTTCAACCCATGAAATTGATTTTCTAACGAAAAATGAGAATTTTCAAGAAAATACATACATTTCAACCAAATAGTTAAATTTCCTACCAAATTCTTGAATTTTCCAGCCAAATATACAACTTTTCTACAAACACGTTGAATTTTCAACAACAAAATTAATTTTTGACCAACCAGTTGAAATTTCAACAAATACATAAATTTTTAACCAAATCGTTTAATTTTCTACCAAATTGTTGAATTTTCCCGCAAAAAATATAAATTTTCTACAAAAATGTTGAATTTTCAACAACCAAGTTAATTTTCAACCAATCAGTTGAATTTTCAACAAAATAGTTTAACTTTAAGTCAAAAAATTACTTTTTAATCAAAAACAAAAAAGAATATGCAAGTAAAAATATGAATCTTCAACCAAAAATGTAATAGTTGATATTTCAACTACATACATATAGTAATAGTTGATATTTCACTAAAACAGATTAATTTTCAACCAAACAATTGCATTTTTAACCCAAGATATTGATTTTCTACCAAAAGAAGATTTTTTAACAAAATAGATGAATTTTCAGTTTTTAATGAAAAATAAAAAAACATTTAGATTCAACAAGCAAAAATTCTTGAATCTTCAACTAAAACAGATTAATTTTCAACCAAACAATTGCATTTTCAACCGAAGAAATTTTTTTTTCTATCCAAAAATTAGTTTCAACCAAATCGTTAAATTTTATACCACATTGTTGATTTTTCCAGCCGAAAATACGAATTTTCTAATAAACAGTTGAATTTTCAACAAAGAAATTAATTTTCAACCAATCGAATTTTCAACAAAATAGTTAAACTTTAAGTAAAAAAATTAATTTTTAACCCAAAACAAAAACTAATTTTCAACTAAAATTATGAATTTTCAACCAAAAATGTAATAGTTAATATTTTAACAAAAAAAGATTTCAATTAAAAAAAAACCAGTTGGATTTAACCAACAAAAACGAATTTTCAACCAAATTCTTGAATCCTCAAATAAAACAGATTAATTTTCAAACAAACAATTGCATTTTTAACCGAAAAAATTGTTTTTCCACAAAAAATTAGAATTTTCAACAAAATACATAAAGTTTCAACCAAATAGTTAAATTTTCTACCAAACTGTTGGATTTTCCAGCCAAAAATACGAATTTTCTAATAAACAGTTGAATTTTCAACAAAGAAATTAATTTTCAACCCATGGAATTTTCAACAAAATAGTTAAACTTTCAGTCAAAAAATTAATTTTTAACCCAAAACAAAAACTAATTTTCAACTAAAATTATGAATCTTCAACCAAAAATGTAAAATAGTTAATATTTTAACAAAAAAAGATTTCAATTAAAAAAAACAGCTGGATTTAACCAACAAAAACGAATTTTCAACAAAATACGTGAATCCCGAAATAAAACAGATTAATTTTTCAGCCAAAAATACGAATTTTCAACAAAGTAGTTAAATTTTCAGTTAAAAAATTAATTTTTAACAAAAACAGATAACGAATTTTCTACTAAAATTATAAATCTTCAAGAAAAAAATTGAAATTTTAATAAAGAAGTTAAATTTTTAACCAATTAGTTGAATTTTCAATTTAAAAAGATGAATTTCAAACAAAACGTGTAATAGTTAATATTTCAACAAAAAAGAAAGATTTTAATTTAAAATAAAAAACAGTTGGATTTTACAAACAAAAGCGAATTTTCAACAAATTACATGAAATTTCCAACTAAATAATAATTGAATTTTTATACCAAACAATATCAATTTTAAGCAAAAATTGAATAATTAGATTTTCATTTAAGAGAATTAATTTTTAATAAAAAAAAAATAATTTTCAACTGAAATTATGAATCTTCAACCAAAAAAATTAGGTTGCAAAAAAGAGTTCAACTTTCAAGCAAGGAGTTGAATTTTCTACCTTAAAAGACGAATTTTCAACGAAATATGTAATAGTTGATATTTCAACAAAAAAGATTAAAAACAGTTGGATTCAACCAAAAAAAAAAACGAATTTTCAACAAATTCTTGAATCCTCAACTGAAACAGATCAATTTTCAACCAAACAATTGCATTTTTAACCCAAAAAATTTATTTTCTACCAACAAGACGAATTTTCAACCAATTACATAAATTTTCAACCAGATAGTTAAATTTTGTACAAAATTGTGGAATTTTTGAGCCGAAAATACGAATTTTCTACAAAACGGTTAATTTGCAACCGAAACAAAAAATTAATTTTTAACCAGACTTTTGCATTTTTAACCAAAAAAGGTGAAATTTGTACAGAAAGAGATGAATTTTCAAACCAAAAAGTTGAATGTTCAAAAAAATAGTTGAATTTTCAACAATGAAATTATTAGTCAAGGAAGAAAAAAATTGAAATCAAATTGTTGAATTTTCAAGCCAAAAAGACAAATTTTCAACAAAACAGTTGAATTTTCAACCAAGAAGTATGACTTTTCAACCAAAAATAATGAATTTTCAGCTTAAAGTAGTTTAATTTTCCTATTGGGTTCTATTAATTAAATTCGCATTTAAGTGAAAAATCGAGAAAAAGAGGGGAATAGGGGAAAGACTGTGAAGCCTGTAATAATTAAATAGGAATCTTGATTATTTATAGACTAAAGAATAACATTTTAAATAAACATGGGAGCTCATTTTTAATACTTCAAAAATATTAGGTTAGAAAACTGGAAATTTTGCTTGAAAAATAAAGTTAATTTTCCATGGCACACTTTTTGATTTCGGACCACTTTTAAATTCGGACTACACATAAGTTTAATACTTGAAAAATTGTATCACACTATCTTAACACTATTTTTTCAAATTTGTGACTCTATTTTCACGCTATTTTTCATATCTGAAGTGAGTCTACAAATTTTGGCTTTAAAACATAATTTTTTTCAATTTTAAAAATTAAAAAACAAAAAAATTCTTTCACTAAAATGTATATTTATATAATTTTTTGTATTTTTTTCCAGTTTATTCTGGCTCGAGTGGAGATTTGGCATGTCATGCTTCGTCTGATACCCTCCAAGTTCCAAAAGCTTCAGTGAGTCGAAATGGAAGTTTCAATTTAGCGGATTGTCGTCGCGACAGAAATCAAGATAAGAAATTGAGCAGATTCGACAGGAACAGATTGAAGCATGTGGCTCAGTATCAACCTCCACCGATTCCAAATTCGCCTTTCGAACAAGAGGGGATGAAAGCGGCTTTCGAAATGCATCTTGATAAGGGAGAAGACGTGCAAAAGAGGAACAAGTTGAAGAATTTTTTCAGCAATAGGAGTCCGCAGAAGCCGAGTGCACTGGAAATTCCGAAGGAACCTCAAAAAACGTTGCTCGGTTAGTCTAGTTATTATTTTACTTATTATTTAGGCTAGGATTTTTCATTTTCATATTTAGACTTTTTTTTTATCGATCAGTATTTATTTTCCAGCCATTCATAGGTGAGCAATATAAGATAGAAGTTTTCAATATGAAATTTAAAGCGTTTGTAATAGAAGGAATTTGTATTTGGGAAATTAAAAAGTAAGAAATTTTTTACTTGAAAGGGGAAACCTTTTTTAAATTATTAATTTTTTACTTTAAAGGGGGAAATTTGGAAAAGTAAACAATTATTCGACTTAAAAGGGATGAAGCTTAAAAAGTAAATAATTCTTTAATTTAAAAGGGGGAAGTTTAAAAACCAAATCTGTTTTCAGCTTGAAAAGGGCAAAATAAAAAAATAAACAATTTTTCGATTTAAAAGGAGGCAATTTATAAATTAAAAAATTTTACAGCTTGAAAGGGGGAAATTTAAAAAGTAAACACCTTTTTATTTAAAAGGGAGCAATTCAGAAAGGGCGGAAAGTAGCTCCAAAAGTAAAAGATTCTTTAATTTAAACGGAGGAAGTTTAGAAAATAAATAATTTTTCGTCTTGAAAGGGGTTAGTCAAAATAATAAACAATTTTTCGATTTAAAAGCAGGCAATTTATAAAATAAACAAATTTACAGCATGAAAGGGGGGAATTTAAAAGGTAAACAATTTTGTATTCAAAAGGGGACAACTCAGAAAGGGGGTCAATTAAAAAATTTAACAATTTTTTATCTCAAGAAGGGAAGCATTTTAAAAATAAACTATTTTTTACTTTAAAAGGCGGAAATTTGGAAAAGTGAACAATTTTTCGGCTTGAAAGGGAAGACGCTTAAAAAGTAAAGAATTCTTTAATTTAAAAGGGGGAAGTTTAAAAACGAAATTATTTTTCAGCTTGAAAAGTGGGAAAAAACAAACCATTTTTCGATTTAAAAGCAGGAAATTTTGTAAAGTAAACAATTTTACATCTTGAAAGGGGGAAATTTAGAAGGTAAACAATTTTGTATTCAAAAGGGGACAATTAGAAAGGGGGAAATTACAAAATTTAACAATTTTTTATCTCAAGAAGGGAAACATTTTGAAAATAAACCATTTTTTACTTTAAAAAGGGGAAAATGTGGAAAAGTGAACAATTTTTCCGCTTAAAAGAGAAGAAGCTTAAAAGGTAAAGAATTCTTTAATTTAAAAGGGGGAAGTTTAAAAACGAATTCATTTTTCAGCTTGAAAAGGGGAAAAACAAACAATTTTTCGATTTAAAAGCAGGCAATTTTGTAAAGCAAACAATTTTACAACTTGAAAAGGGGAAATTTAAAAAGCAAATAATTTTTGATTTAAAAGGGGACAATTTAGAAAGGGGGAAATTGAAAAATGTAACAATTTTTATCTTAAGAAAGGGAATTTTTTTTAAATAAACAAGTTTTTACTTTGAAAGGAGGAAATTAAAAAAATTAAACAATTTTTCGGCTTGAAGGTGAAGCTGAAAAAGTAAAGAATTCTTTAATTTAAAAGGGGGACGTTTAAAAACCAAATCATTTTTCTGCTTGAAAAGGGGAAAATAAAAAAATAAAGAATTTTTCGATTTAAAAGCAGGAAATTTTGTAAAAAAAAAACAAAACAATTTCGCAACTTGAAAGGGAGAAATTCAAAAGGTAAACAATTTTTGATTTAGAAGAGGACAGTTTAGAAAGGTGTGAAATTAAAAAAAGTTAACAATTTTTTTATCTTAAGAAGGGAAACATTTTTAAAATAAATCTTTTTTTACTTTAAAAGCGGAAAATTTGGAAAAATAAACAATTTTTCGGCTTGAAAGGGAAGAAGCTTAAAAATTAAAGAATTCTTTAATTTAAAACGGGGAAGTTCAAAAGCCAAATCCTTTTTCATCTTGAAAAGGAACAATAAACAAAATAAACAATGTTTCGATTTAAAACAGGCAATTTTGTAAAGTAAACAATTTTACAACTTGAAAATTTGAAATTTAAAAAGTGAATAATTTTTCATTTAAAAGGGGACATTTTTTTAAATAAACCATTTTTTACTTTGAAGGGAGGAAATTAGAAAAAGTAAACAACTTTTCGGCTTGAAAGGGAAGAAGTTTAAAAAGTAAAGAATTCTTTAATTTAAAAGGGGGAAGTACCAAAGGCAAATCCTTTTTCAGCTTGAAACGGGGAAAATAAAAAAATAAACAATTTTTCGATTTAAAAGCAGGCAATTTTTTAAAGCAACCAATTTTAAAACTTGAAAAGGGGAAATTTAAAAAGTGAACAATTTTTAAATAAATCGTTTTTTACTTTAAAGGGGGAAATTGGTAAAAGTAAACAATTTTTCGACTTGAAAGTGAAGAAACTTAAAAAGTAAAGAATTCTTTATTTTATTCGGAGGAAGTTTATAAAATAAATAATTTTTCAGCTTGAAAGGAGGAAATTACAAAAAAAAAACATTTTGTGATTTAAAAGGAGGCAATTTATAAGGTAAACAATTTTGCAGCTTAAAAGGGGAAAATTTTAAAAGTAAACAATTTTTTATTTAAAAGGAGACCTTTTAGAAAGGGCAAAATTTAAACAGTAAAACATTTTTTTATTTAAAAGGGGGCAATTGGTAAAGTAACCAATTGTTCAGCTTGAAAAGGAGGAAATTAAAAAAGTTTACAAATTTTAAAGGGGGTAATTTTTTTAATAAATCATTTTTTACATGAAAGTGATGAAATTTAGGAAGTAAACCATTTTTTAACTTGTATGTTGTAAAAAAGTGTCTTTTCCGTAATTAAAAATGTGCAAATTGAATGGGTTAAAAATGGAATATTTTAGATTGAAACAATATTTAAATAGGATTTGAAATTGAATAAGAGTGTTTAATTATGAATCTATTAATTTAAAATTATTTTAAAACTGAGAATATTTTATAAAGTTTCAATCAGACGTTTATATTTAACTACTGAGGCTTTCGAATTGAAAAATTTGAGTTTTTAATGTTAAAATCTATAACTTGCTTAATTTTTAACAGATTCAGAATCGTCCTGTAAAATCAATTATTGTTCAATTGTCAATAATCGAACTACAGTTCAATGTGATTTATTATAATATCAAAAGTTCTTAGTAAAAGTGTACCTAATATTTTGTTTAAGTTGTAGTTTCTTGTAGAAACTTATATGCGGGTTCTAAAAATATTCCTTGTGAAAATTTCTATTTTTTTGTTTAAATTTGTACATTTCTACAATAAACTAGCAGTATTCACAACGTAATTTTAAGTATAATTTTTCAATAATTCAACTTTTCTACAATAATTTACGTAAAATTAAAAGTGTTTTTATGACGTCAAACACTAAAATTTAAAAAAAAGTAAAATTCTGTAGTTTTCTATAATACCTTACAGATTTTTACAACAAAGTGAAAAATATATATTAACGAAAAGTTACACAAATTTTTGAATTGTAGAAACTTATACTTTATTGTTAATTTTTTTACCTTTGTACGAGAAAATACAAGAAAAAATGAGCTATTTGTATTTAACTGTATTTTTTTGTTAAACTTTGTACATTTTTTCACAAACAAGTACATGTTATAACAAAAAACTACAGTTCTAGAAATGTTGTACTTGTAAAAAAAATTTCCACCAGGGTACAACTATAAATTTTAAATTGTACAATATTTTTTGAATACTTTAAATTCTAAATTGTGTCCTATTTTTTGTCCAGGTTCCCCAAGACTTCACCGAGCACTCTTCAGAGATAAAGCCGCCACCCAGCCTAAAATGAAGAGATCTGGAAGCCAAAGTCCCGGAGATAGTGGAATCAGTCAATCTTTGAGTTCGAGTAGCGCGAGTCAGTCGCAAACTTTAAGTCATAGTTTCAGTTCTGTGAGTTCTGCAAGTGATTGGAGTCCAGAAGCAGCTGCATCTCATGGATCAAAGGTTTTTATTTCATTTTATTTTTTTAGTTTTGCTACTATTTTTGGCTACTATTTCATAAAAATGACACTAAAGACACTATTTTTTCACAATTTCCCGCTAATGTCACTATTCCTTTACTTTTCCTTGAAAAATATTTTTCAACTTGTTCGCTAATTGGCTAAAATAATGCAGTGGTTGATATTTTAACCAAGCAAATATTTTCATTCGAAATAAAAGCCAGTTGCATGGAACCAAGAAGGACGAATTTTCAACAAAAAAAGTTGAATCGTCAACCAAGAGAGAATAAATAGTTTTTAAACCAAACAGTTGCATTTTTAACAAAATGATAAGCTTTCTACAAAACAGTTGAATTTTCAAACAAATAGTTATATTTTCAACCAAAAAGATGAATTTTCAACATAGAATATTAATTTTCTACCAAAAAAGTTGAATTTTTAACAAAATACATAAATTTGTACCCAAAATAGTTGAATTTTCAACCATGAAGATTAATTTTCTACCAAAAATACGTTAAATTTTCATTTAAAAACGTTAATTTTTAACCAAAAGAAAAACCGAATTTTCAACTAAAATTATGAATCTTCAGAGAAAAATGTAATGTTTGATATTTAGAAAAAAAAAGATTTTAATAAAAAAAAAAAATTTGGATTTAACCAACAAAAATGAATTTTCAATAAAATACTTGAATCCTTAACTAAAACAGATTAACTTTCAACCCATGAAATTGTTTTTCTACCGAGAAATGAGAATTTTCAAGAAAATACATACATTTTAAAACAAATATTTAAATTTTCTACCAAATTGTTGAATTCTCCAGCCAAAAATACAACTTCTCTACAAAAACGTTGACTTTTCAACCAAAAAGTTAATTTTTAACCAATCAGTTGAATTTTCAACAGAATAGTTTAATTTTCAGTTAGAAAAATTTAATTTTTAACTAAAAAAACGAATTTTCAACTAAAATTTTGAATCTTTAACAAAAAATGAAATGATTGATATTTCAACAAAATAATAATTTTAATTAGGAATAAAAAACAGTTGGATTTAACCAACAAAAACGATTTTTTTAATCAAATACTTTAATCCTCAACTAAAACAGATTAATTTTCAAACAAATAATTGCATTATTAACCGAAGAATTTTTTTTTCTTACAAAAAATTGGAATTTTCAACAAAATACATGACTTTTCAACTACATAGTTAAATTTTCTACGAAATTGTTGAATTTTCCAACCAAAAATACAAATTTTCTACAAAACAGTTAAATTTTCAATCAAATAGTTAAATTTTCATCTAAAAAGATGAATTTTCAACAGAGAATATTAATTTTCTACCAAAAAAGTTGATTTTTCAGCAAAATACATAAATTTTTAACCAAACAGTTGAATAATCAACCAACGGTATTAATTTGAACCATGAAGATTAATTTTCTACCAAAAATACGTTAAATTTTCAGTAAAAACGTTAATTTTTAACCAAAAGAAAAATTTTGATCTAAAATTATGAATCTTCAACGAAAAATTTGGTGGTTGATATTTCAACAAAAAAGGATTTTAATCAAAAATAAAAAACAGTTGGATTTAACCGACAAAAACGATTTTTTAATAAAATACTTGAATCCTCAACTAAAACAGATTAATTTTCAACCAATTTCATTTTTAACCGAAGAAATTGGTTTTCTTCCAAAAATTAGAAATGTCAACAAAATACATGAATTTTCAACCAAATAGTTAAATTTTCTATGAAATTGTTGAATTTTCCAGCCGAAAATATGCATTTTTAACAAAATAGTTCAATTTTTAATTAAAAAATGGTTAAAAAATTAATTTTTAACACAAAAAAAAAAGAATTTTCTACTAAAATTATGAATCTTCAATGAAAAATGTCATTTACATGACAACTAACAAAAATTTTAATTACAAAAAAAAAAAACATTTGGATTTAACCAACAAAAACGAATTTTCAAAAAATACTTCAATTCTCGACTGAAACAGATTGATTTTCTACCAAAAAGGACGAATTTTCAACAACAAAAATTGAATCGTCAACCAAAAGAGAATAGTTTTTAAACCAAACAGTTGCATTTTTAACAAAATGATAAGCTTTCTACAAAACAGTTGAATTTTCAACCAAATAGTTCAATTTTCAACTAAAAAGATGAATTTTCAACATAGAATATTAATTTTCTACCGAAAAAGTTAAATTTTCAGCAAAATACATAAATTTTTAACCAAACAGTTGAATTATCAACCAAAGGTATTAATTTTCTACCAGTAAAGACGAATTTTCAATAAAGTACATACATTTTTGACCAAAATAGTTGAATTTTCAACAATGAAGATTAATTTTCTACCAAAAATACGTTAAGTTTTCAGTAAAGCGTTAATTTTTAACCAAAAGAAAAAACAAATTTTCACCTAAAATTATGAATCTTCACCGAAAAATGTGGTATTTGATATTTCAACAAAAAAAGTTTTTAATCAAAAATAAAAAACAGTTGAATTTAACCAACAAAAACGATTTTTCAATAAAATACTTGAATCGTCAAATAAAACAGATTAATTTTCAACCAATTTCATTTTTAACCGAAGAAATTGGTTTTCTTCCAAAAATTAGAATTGTCAACAAAATACATTAATTTTCAACCAAATAGTTAAATTTTCTACCAAATTGTTGAATTTTCCAGCCAAAAATATGAATTTTTAACAAAATAGTTCAATTTTTAATTAAAAAGTCGGTTCAAAAATTAATTTTTAACCAAAAAAAACGAATTTTCAACAAAATACTTCAATTCTCAACTGAAACAGATTGATTTTCTACCAAAAAAGAAGAATTTTCAAAAAAATACATGAATTTTCAACCAAATAGTTAAATTTTCTACCAAACTGTTGAATTTTCCAGCCGAAAATATGAATTTAAAACAAAATAGTTCAATTTTTAATTAAAAAATGGTTAAAAAATTAATTTTTAACAACAAAAAAAGAATTTGCTACTAAAATTATGAATCTTCAACGAAAAATGTCATTTATATGTCAACTAAAAAAGATTTTATTAAAAACAAAAAAAATTTGGATTTAAACAACAAAAGCGAGTTTTCAACAAAAAAAAAACTTGAATCCTCTACTGAAAAAGATTAATTTTCAACTAAACAGTTGCATTTTTAACAAAAAATCAATTTTCTACCGAAAAATACGAATTTCAAGAAAATACACACATTTTCAACCAAATAGTTAAATTTTGTACAAAATGGTTGAATTTTCAACCAAAAAGTTAATTTTCAACCAATAAGTTGAATTTTCAACAGAATAGTGAAATTTTCAGTTAGAAAAATTAATTTTTAACTAAAAAAAAAACGAATTTTCATCTAAAATTTTGAATATTTTACAAAAAATGTAATGATTGATATTTCAACTGAAAATTTAACTATTATATTTTTCGTCGAAAATTTATATTTTTTGATAGACATTCAATCTTCTTGGTTGAAAATTCATTTATTTTGTTGAAAATGTATCTTTTTTTGGTAGAAAATTCATCTTTTGGGTTGAAGATTCATTTTTTTGGTTAAAGATACATTATTTTAGCTAAAAATAAGTTTCTTTAGTTTAAAATTTTGAACTATTTTGTTGAAAATTCTTTTTTTTATTGAAGATGAATTTTTTTACTGAAAATGTGGCTATTCCATTTTTGTTAGAAAATTGATTTTTTAAAGTTGAAAGTTCACTTCTCATCTTTTTTTTTTTGGTCGAAAATTCAATTATTTTGATGGGAAATGCATATTTTTGGTTTGAAAATTCAACTTTTTGTGAAAAATTCATTTGTATTATTGTGTTGAATTTTTAAAAACTTTTTATGGGGCAGTTTGAGTTCTTTGTAATTATTAGTTTTTACAAATCTCTGACCGATTTCAAGATGATTCAAATTTTAGATTAAAACAAAATTTTATAATCTTTTTACTGTTATCATCATTTTCAAAGAAAACTCAAAATGTTAATTTTTTTTGGTATTTAAAAATCTTTTTATTGGGTTAGTTCGAGTTGGTCGAAAACAAACCCCTTCGGCAAAAACCTTAAAATTTACTTAGTTCTCACGTACATCTGACCGTTGTAGCGATAATTCAAAATTTTGATTTTTTCTAATTTCGAAAATCTGTATACTGGATTACGTCGAGGTTGCCGAGGATCGAACTCCTTAGAAAACCCTGAAAATGTTGTCAGTTTTCGCGTATCTCTCGCCGTTTTCGAGATAACTCAAAATTTTGATTTTGTTTTGCATTTTGAAAACACTTTCTTCCCTTTCCCCTATGTTTAGAGTGACTAACAATGAATTACAACTAACTCGAATTATTTTTTACTGTATTCTTAATTTTCAACTATTTTATTAATTAATTGTAATAATTAATCCAGAAATGTTCACTTTTGAAATTTGCGCCTGATTGAATTATCGATTTATCGAATCTTGCTCCCGATTCTCGACAGCTGATTGGCTGATTCTACTGTGACCTGCTGTGACTTACATTATATGTCAATGGCTAACTGAATTGACCAATAGGGTTTAGGGACTACGCATGAAGTTAGCCGAAATGCATGTACTTTTTTATAATAGCAGGGTGGTGTCTTGACCGGGAAACCGGGAAATTACCTGGAATTTTATTGACCGAGGAAAAACCGGGAAATGACCGGGAATTTAATATAAAAACCGGGAATTTACTTCTGATTATAGAAAAATTCAAGAAATATAATTTCATTTGGAACAGGGAATTTTTTACATGGAATGGGAATTTTTTAAAGGAATTATAATTCGGATTTAGAAGAAAGGAATTTTCAAAAATCCCTCTTCCAAGTCAGAATTCGTCACAATTTGAAAGTTCCCTCTTCTAAATTTTAGGTAATAAAAGTACTTCAAGCAGTTTTCAGAGTAGAAGTAGTATTTCAAAGAAGAAATATTTCTGAATTCAATATTTCTAAAAATTCAACTACTGGGTTAAAAGTTAAACTTTTGTTAAAAATTAATTTGTTTGGTTGAAGATTCATCATGTTAATTTAAAATTCATCTCTGGTTGAAAATGTAACTACTTTCTTGAAAATCAATTTATTTATTTTTTTAATGAAAATTCAACTATTTGGTTGAAAATTGATATTTTGCATTTAAAAATTAAACTATTTATTTGAAAATGTATGTACTTTGTGGAAATTTCATCTTTTTTTGTAGACAATTAATCTTTATGGTTGACAATTCATCTATTCGGCATAAAATTCAACTATTCCAGTTGAAGATTCATCATTTTAGTTGAAGATTCATAATTTTAGTTGACAATTCATCAGTTTGGTTGAAAATTAATTTCTTTAAATGAAAATTTAACTGTTCCATTGTGAGTTGAAAATTATTATTTTCAAGTTCGGAATTCCACAATTTGGATAAAAATTTGTCTTTTTTAATTGAAAATTTTTTGGTAGAAAATTATCTTATTTTTCTTTGAAAGTTAATCTTCTTGTTTAAAAATTCTGCTGTTCAGTTACAAATTGAAGTATTCCAGTCAAATATTTATCATTTTAGTTGAAAATTCATCTTTTAGGCTGGAAATAAAATTATTTGATTGAAAGTTAAACGCTTTTGTTAAAAATTAATTTTTTTTTTAGTTAAAGATCCATCGTTTTAATTAAAAATTCATTTCTGTGGTTGCAAAATGAGCTGTTTGATTGAAAATTTGTTTTTTCTTTGGATTTTTTTTGGTTGAAAATTATTATTTTTATTAAACTGAAAATGTAACTATTATTCCAGTTGAATATTTCATAATTTTAGTTCAAAATTCATGTCTTTGGTTGAACATTCATTTTTGACTAAAAATTTAATTATTCAATTTTTGGTTGAAAAATTATCTTTGTTAGTTGAAAATTCGTCTTTTTTGGTAGAAATTAATCTTCTTGGTTGAAAATTAATTTTTTTGGTCAAAAATTCAATTATTCTTTGTTAAAGATTCATCATTTCAGTTAGAAATTCATCTTTCTGGTTTGAAATTCAACTATTGCAGTTAAATATTTACAATTTTATTTGAAAATTCATCACTTTGTTTGAAAATGTAACTATTATTTTGAAAGTTAGTTTTTGTTGTTGTTAGAAGTTAGTTTTTTTGTTGAAAGTAATTTTTGTAAATTCCTTAGTCGTTGTTGAAAATTCATCTGTTTGGTTAAACATTAATTTTTTTAACTTGAAATTTAATTATTAAAGTTTTGGTAATTAATTAATTTGTTTGTTTGAAAATTTAACTATTTCAGTTAAAGATTCATTGTTCTGGTTGAAAACTCTTATGTTTGGTTTAAAAATAATTTTTTAAACTAAAAATGTTACTATTCCATTTTTGATTGAAAATTATTATTTTTTCAGTTCAAAAGTTAACTATTTGGTTGAAAATTTGTCTTCTTTTATTAAAACTTCAAACCTTTCTTTAAAAATTAATGTATTTGGTTGAAAAATTGTATTTTTGGGTAGAAAATTAATCTTTTTATTTAAAATTAATCTTCTTTAAAAATTCGTCTTTTTGGTTGAAAATTCAAGTGTTTCAGTTAAATATTTATCATTTTAGTTGAAAATTTATCTTTTTGGTTTAAAATTTAACTATTCCAGATGAAGATTCATAATTTTATTTGAAAATTCATCACTTTGGTTGAAAATGGAACTATTTTGTTGAAAATCCGTTTTTTTTTGTTGAAAATCAATTTTTCCAACTAAAAGTTTAACTATTCCATTTTTTGTAAAAAATTGATATTTTTCAGTGGAAAATTTAAGTCTTTCTTTCAAAATTCATTTATTTTGCAACGTTTTGCTCTGTTGTATTAGAAGATGTTTAGAACGAACGTCATGAATTAAAATAAATGTTTGCGTTTTGCGGCAAATATGAATATGTTACTTTTAGTTGACCGGGAAAATTGAAAAACTTGACCGGGAAATGACCGGGAATTTGAAATCGTCCGCCGAATCGCCACCCTGAATAGGATTTCATCTTTTTTTGGTTGTCATACCAACTATTACATTTTTTTGTTGAGAATCCATATTTTTAGGTTGAAAATTCAATTATTTCGTTGAAAATATAATCATTAATAATTATTTTTTAAATATGTCTAACTTCCTTTAATTTAAATTTCAGTGCTCAACGGGCCACGGATGTCAAAAACGTTCCTCAAACTCCAGGAACTTCACGTCGCCACCAACACTGCCTTATATTCCTCCCCCAACGTCACCGCCTCCAGATTATCCGGGTCTTGAATACCCACCAGTTTTCGAACCCGGAACATATTCCCTTTCAGACGCATCTCTCCTGCGAAATCGTAACAACAGCAAAAATAGTTGAACTTCTTTGCTCTTGGAATTTTTCGAGTCTCATTGTTTTCTCCGACTGAAAAATTCAATCTCTAAAGATTCTAAAAATTAATTAATGAATAATAGGGATTCTTGCCATCAGTATCAATCCATAATTATAATAAAATTTTAATTTTATTATCTACGTCCGCCTCTGTCGGAGGAAAATCACAGTAACCGTCCATTTCTGTGCCTGTACAAACAAAACTCGACATTGCGATCGATTCTTCGGTTTCTCGATAGTTCGATTTTTCGATTGTTCGATTTTTCGATTGCGAATCGAAAGTCACCTTTGTAACCAAATGATATTTATTTTTAGGCGTTTTACGATCGCCATACGTTATATTTTATATTTAACTAACAATAATTCTAACAAATTAACAAATAGCGAATAAATTAATTAAATACTAGGCGCGATTTACAGGGTAGAAGGTTCGAAATTAAAGGCTGAGTCGCCTTGGAGATTAAAAAAGCGGATTTTCGATATTGTTAAAACCTCTCAATGTTTTAAGAAAAAAAAAGCGAGGATGTGATAATTTTATTAAAATTGTGCTCAAATCACAAACGCAAGCTCTTTAGAATATTTAGGAAATCTTAAGGAATCTTTAGATTTTTTAGAATTAAAGATTTGGTTTCTAATTGGGCGATAAAAAAGCAATTTAAATTTCGGGACAAGAAATAAAGTATTGAAGGGAAAAATTAATACGAATAATAATTCTAGAAATGAAGACTGCTGAATATAAAAAAATATATAATAGAATTAATAATTTAATTAAATTCGAAAGACTGCACATCCGCTTGCTAATTTTGAAGACGACTCTCGTTGCGCAAATTGTTATCTAGTATTACTATTTTTATACACGATTCTCCTTCGATATAATAGGAAAAAACGACAATTAATATTAGAATAAGAAACATTTTTTTGTTTAATATCGATTTCTTGGTCTTCCATTCTCGAATCGAAAAGATTCATTTGTTTAAACTTTTAAAGCAATATTGTAAAAGTTTTACGAGATAACGCACGAATTTAAAATGTAGTTTGAAATTGTAGAAGTTAAGAAAATTCGCAGTGGCTTTCGGATAATTGCGATTGCTTGTTGTAGGTTTTTAAATTTTATAATATACCTATTAAATTACTAGCTGTAGATGACAATTGTAAATGAAAGAAATTTAGAAATGCTTTTTATATTCGCACCGAAGTTGAGATTCAAAGTGCACTTTTATATAAAGCCTTTATAATACGTAATATTTAAATTATAAAATCTCTATCGAGAATTTTTATATCAGCGTTCACGACAATTAGAATAATTTCTTGTATTTGCGATTTGTAAATAGTATTAGTAGAAGAACAACGCACGTTTTTTTAGTATTGTTGAATTTTGTGCCAGAATATTTTAGATTATTTACTATTCTAAATGAAAATATTGCAACAAGTTCAGTTATGAATAAAAATAATTATTGCAATTTACATTCTCTTTCATTTCAGTAGAATACACTTTTTACTTGTAGAGTAATACATTTTTTGAAAGAAAATTTAAATAAAAAGTATGTACACCATTTTCTGTTTCAAAATGTGAAAAGTAAACAAATTTCTAATTAAAAGGATGATTATTGGAAAAAATTAACAATTTTTTGTTTTAAAGTGGAAAAACTTTAAAAGTGAATAATTTTTCACTTGAAAGGACGAGAACATGAAAAGTAAACAATTTTTCTGACTTTAAATGTGAAAAATAAACTAATTGAAAGGAGGATTATTTGAAAAAATTAACAATTTTTCGTTTTTAAGTGGACAACTTTAAAAGTGAACAATTTTTCATTTGAAAGGGTTAGAACATAGAAAGTAAACAATATTTCTGTTTTAAAATGTGAAAAGTAAACAATTTTCAAATAGAAAGGATTATTTGGAAAACACAATTATTCGGTTTGAAAGTTTTTTTGTCTTGAAAAAGCAAACAATTCAACATTAAGCAATTTTTCGACTTAAAAAGGATAAAATTGAAGAAGTATTTAAAATTTTCGACTTAAAAAGACAAACATTTTAACAGTAAGCGATTTTTCAACTTGAAAGGGGCATGATTTAAGAAGCAAACAATTTTTCGGGTTAAAATGAGAGAAAATGTAAGTAAGTACTATTTTTTACTTGAAAAGAGGAAAACTTGAAGAGTAAACAACTTTTCGTCTTGAAAAAAACAAACAATTCAACAGTAAACAATTTTTGGACTTGAAAAGGGTAAAATTGAAGAAGTATTTAATATTTTGACTAGAAAGGACAAACATTTCAACAGTAAGCGATTTTTCAGCTTGAAAAAGGGATGATTCAAGAAGTAAACAATTTTCGGGTTGAAATGGGAGAAACTTTAAAAGTAAAGAATTTCTTGACTTGAAAAGAAAACAATTTTAATAGTAATATATTTGTTGAAAGTAAGAAAATTTGAGTAAAAAGTAAACAATATTTCTGCTTGAAAGTATAAAAAGTAAACAATTTTCAAATTGAAAGGATTATCTGAAAAACAAACAATTATTTGGTTTAAAACTGGGAAGCTTTGAAAGTGAACTATTTTTACTTGAAAGGAGGAAAACTTGAAGAGTAAACAACTTTTCGTCTTGAAAAAACAAACAATTCAACAGTAAACAATTTTTGGACTTGAAAAGGGTAAACTTGAAGAAGTATTTAATATTTTGACTTAAAAGGACAAACATTTCAACAGTAAGCGATTTTTCAACTTGAAAGGGGCATGATTTAAGAAGCAAACAATTTTTCGGGGTGAAATGGAAAAAACTTTAAAAGTAAACAATTTCTTGACTTGAAAGAAAACAATTTTAATAGTAGTACATTTGTTGAAAGTAAGAAAATTTAAGTAAAAAGGCAACAATATTTCTGCTTGAAAAAATGGAAAGTAAACAATTTTCAAATTGAAAAGATTATCTGAAAAACAAACAATTATTTGGTTTAAAACTGGGAAACTTTGAAAGTGAATTATTTTTTACTTGAAAGGACGCAAACTTGAAAAGTAAACAATTTTTTGTCTTGAAAAAGCAAACAATTCAACAGTAAACAATTTTTGGACTTGAAAAGGGTAAAATCGAAGAAGTATTTAATATTTTGACTTGAAAGGACAAACATTTCAACAGTAAGCGATTTTTCAGCTTGAAAGCGGGATGATTCAAGAAGTAAACAATATTCGGGTTGAAATGGGAGAAACTTTAAAAGTAAACAATTTCTTGACTTAAAAAGAAAACAATTTTAATAGTAATAAATTTGTTGAAAATAAGAAAATTTAATTAAAAAGTAAACAACATTTCTGCTTGGAAGTATGGTAAGTAAACAATTTTCAAATTGAAAGTATTATTTGAAAAACAAACAATTATTCTGTTTAGAAGTGGGAAACTTTAAAAGTAAACTATTTTTCACTTGAAAGGAGGAAAACTTGAAAAGTAAACAATTTTTTGTCTTGAAAAAGCAAAAAATCCAACAGTAAACAATTTTCCGATTTGGATCGAGAGGGTATAATTTCAGAAGTATTCAATATTCCGACTTAAAAAGGATAAAAATTTTAACAGTAAACGATTTTGCAGCATGAAAGAGGGATTATTTAAGAAGTAAACAATTTTTCGGGTAGAAATGGAAGAAACATAAAAATTAAACAATTTCTTGACTTGAACAGGAAAAAATTGCAATAATAATACATTTTTTGAAAGTAACAAAATTTAAATAAAAAGTAAACAATATTTCTGCTTGAAGATGTGAAAAGTAAACATTTTTCAAATTGAAAGGAATATTCGGAAAACAAACACCTTTTCGATTTTAAATTGGGAAACTTTAAAAGTGAGCAATTTTCTCTTGAAAGGGGGAGATCTTCAAAAGTAAACAATTTTTCTGTTTTAAAATGTGAAAAGTAAACAATTTTCAAATCGACCGGTGGATTATTTGAAAAACAAACAATTCTTCTGTTTTAAAATGGGAAACTTAAAAACTGAACAATTTTTCACTTGAAAGTGGGAGAACTTAAAAAGTAAACAATTATTCGACTTGAAAAGGGTAAAATTTAAGAAGTATTCAATATTTTTACTTAGAAGGATAAACATTTCAACAGTAAACGATTTTTCAGCTTGAAAGAGGGATGATTTAAGTAAACAATTTTATGGGTTGGAAAAGAAGAAACTTAAAAATTAAACAATTTCTTGACTTGAAAAGGAAATAATTTTAATAGTAATACATTTTTTGAAAGTAAGAAAATTTAAATAAATATAGTAAGCAATATTTCTGCTTGAAGGTGTGAAAAGTAAACAATTTTCGGCCATTTTATTATCCGGGAATTTTCTTATTTGAGACTTTTCCAATTCGCGAAGTTTCCAATTTGGCCATATTATAAACTCTTTGGGAATTTATTATTCGGGAATTTTATAATTCGGAAATATTATTATTAGGGTATTTTTCAATTTGGTAATATTATAAACTGTTGGGGAATTTTATTATTCGGGAATTTTCCAATTCGGTAATATTATAAGCTGTTCAGGAATTTTCCAATTCCGGAATTTTATAATTCGGAAAGTTTATTATTCGTGAATTTTCCAATTCGGTAACCTTACAAGCAGTTCAGGAATTTTATAATTCGGGAATTTTCCAATTCCGGAATTTTATTATTCGGAAATTTTACCATTCGGAAAGTTAATCATTCGGGAATTTTCCATTTCCGGAATTTTATAATTCGGAAAGTTTATTATTTGGGAATTTTCCAATTCGGTAGTATTATAAACTGTTGGGGAATTTTATTATTCGGGGATTTTCCAATTCGGTAACCTTACAAGCAGTTCAGGAATTTTATAATTCCGGAATTTTCCAATTCGGAAAGGTTATCATTCGGGAAGTTTCCATTTCCGGCATTTTATAATTCGGAAAGTTTATCATTCGCGAATTTCCCAATTCGGTAATATTATAAACTGTTCGGGAATTTTATTATTTGGGAATTTTATTATTCGGGTATTTTCCAATTCGGTAGTATTATAAACAGTTGGGGAATTTTATTATTCGGGAATTTTGTAATTCGGAAAGTTTATCATTCGGGAATTTTCTAATTCTGCAATATTATAAACTGTTCGAGAATTTTATTATTTAAGAATTTTATAATTCTGAAATTTTATTATTCGGGTATTTTCCAATTCGGTAGTATTATAAACAGTTGGGGAATTTTATTATTCGGGAATTTTCTAATTCGGAAACTTTATCATTCGGGAATTTTATTATTCTGGAATTTTCTAATTCTGCAATATTATAAACTGTTCCGGAATGTTATTATTTAAGAATTTTATAATTCTGAAATTTTATTATTCGGGTATTTTCCAATTCGGTAATATTATAAACTGTTTGCGATTTTTCCAAATGTGGAATTTTATTATTTGGAAATTTTACAATTCGGGAATTTTATCATTCAGAAATTTTATTATTCGGGTATTTTCCAATTTGCTAATATTATAATCTGTTGGGTAATTTTATTATGCGGGAATTTTCCAATTCGGCAATATTATAAACTGTTGGGGAATTTTATTATTTGGGAATTTTTCAATCGGCAATATTAAACTGTTAGGGAAGCTTATAATTCGGGAATTTTCCAATTCCGGAATTTTATCATTCGGGAATTTTATAATTCGGAAATTTTATTATTCGGGAATTTTATTATTTTTAAATTTTATAATTCGGGAATTTTCCAATTCCGGAAATTTATTATTCGGGTATTTTCCATTTCGGTAATATTACAAACTGTTCGGGAATTTTTTTATTTAGAAATTTTCCAATTCGGGAATTTTATAATTCGAAAGCTTTATTATTCGGGTATTTTCCAATTCGGTAATATTATAAACTGTTGGGGAATTTTATAATTCGGAAATTTTATTATTTGCGAATTTTTTATTCGGGAATGTTATAAACTGTTTTGGAATTTTATTATTCGGAAATTTTTCAATCGGGAATATTATAAAATGTTTGGGAATGTTATTATTCGGGAATGTTCCAATTCGGGAATTTTATAATTCGGAAATTTTTCAATCGAGAATATTATAAACTGTTTGGGAATTTTATTATTCCGGAATTTTATAATTCGGAAATTTTATTATTCGAAAATTTTTCAATCGGGAATATTGTAAACAGTTTGGGAATTTTATTATTCGCGAATTTTTCATTCGGGAATATTATAAACTGTT
>CAKNYM010044684.1:0-12737 GCA_932195095.1 Andricus curvator | reverse complement strand
CAGGAATGTTATTTTTTGGGAATTTTCCAATTCGGGAATTTTCCATTTCGGTAATATTATAGACTGTTCGGGAATTTTAATATTTGGGAATTTTCTAATTTCGGAATGTTATTATTCGGGTATTTTCCATTTCGGTAATATAATAAACTTTTGGGGAATTTTATTATGGGGGAATTTCATTATTCGCGAATTTTTAATTCGAGAATATTATAAAATGTTTGGGAATTTTATTATTCGGAAATTTTTCAATCGGGAATATTATAAACTATTTGGGAATTTTATTATTCAGGAATTTTATAATTCGACAATTTTATTATTCGGAAATTTTTTAATCGGGAATATTGTAAACTGTTTGGGAATTGTATTATTCGGGAATGTTTCAATTCGGGAATTTTATAATTCGGAAATTTTATTATTCGGAAATATTATAAACTGTTTGGGAATTTTATTATTCGGGAATTTTATAATTTTGAAATTTTACGAAACCGGATGTTTTATTTTTCGGGAATTTTCCAATTCGGCAATATTATAAACTGTTCGGGGATTTTCCAATGGGGGAATTTTATTATTTGGAAATTTTATAATTCGGGATTTTTTCAATTCGGTAATATTTTGAACTGTTCGGGAATTTTGTTACTTGGAAATTTTATAATTAGGAAATTTTATTATTCACGAATTTTCCAATCCGAGAATCTTATAATTCTGAAATTTTATTATTTGGACTTTTCCAATTAGGAAATTTTATTTTTCGGAATTTTTCAGTCGTCCCCCTATTTCCCCTGTTTTCATAGCATTTTGGGCTGTGAAATCTAAAATAAAAATAATTATACCAATTTACTTTCTGTTTTATTTGAGTAGAATATAAATTAGTAATTCGAGTAATTTGAGATTGAAACAAAATAAAAGTTTGGATTTATCTGATAAGGAAATCAATCAAAGGACACTCGACCTTGTAATTATTTCTATTTACAGTTTTTCATCCTCGAGGCTATCGAACCGTTATATCGTCGAGCCCCAATAAGTTTCGGTTCTCGATTTGTGTCAGTTTGCAAATTATTCTCTTATTCGAGTTTAAATAAAATTACTTGAAATTTTATTTAATTTCTGCGATGTCTGGATTACTGAATGGACCTTTTTGCCAATTTGCTGAAGCAACTTTGGAAAATGTTTGTGATCGTACGACGTTGGGAAAAGCTGGATTTAAAGCCATCAAAGCTATGAAAAATGGAGTCATTAATTATCAAAAATTCGCAGAGGAAGAGAAAATTCGGAAAAAATATAAAGACATCGAGGCTCATATTGAAGGAGCTTGTAAAATTTTGAAACCTGTTATGGAACTCAAAAATGTTCTGGATCCTGAGAGCAAATCTGCTGATCGAGCAAAATCTGGTGAGCACTTCAAAAAAATTGTTTTTCTTCCAGACATTTTATAAAGCGATTTTAAAAATTAGTTTCTGTTACAAGATAGATAATAAATACAAAAAAATTATCAACGTTTTCATATTCTTTTTTATTTATTTATTTTTTTAGGAGAAAATCCATCAGCCTCTTTGAATTATTACACGCCACAAAAACCTGGCAATGAATGTCGTTGTGCTGAGGGAATTCGCCCAAAAAATTCTCCAACAGAAACTCAATTTGAACGACAAACGGTAAGAAATACTAAAAAAAATGTGACATTTTTATAATTTTTTTGTGTGGAGAATTATTTAAAAAATAAATCATTTTTTGGTTTAAATGTGGGATAATTTAAAAGTAACAAATGTTTTGACTGAAAAGGGGAAAAATTCTTGAAGTAAACAATTTTTTGGCATGAAAGGGGAATTAAGAAGTACCTAAACCATTTTTGAATTGAAGGAGGGGCAACTCAATAAGTAAAATATTTCTTCATTGGAAAAGGAACTTCTAAACTTTAAAAGTAAATAATTTTTTGGCATCAGAGGCGAGAAAATAAAAAAAATTTTACTTGAAAACGGGAAAAATTCTAAAGCAAACAATTTTTCGCCTTGAAAGGGGGGAAACTTCAAAATTAAACAATTTTTCATTTTGAAAGGGGGATTTTTTAAGAATTAAACAATTTCTTGGCTTGAAAAGGGTAAATTAAAAAAAAATACATTTTTGAAAGTAAGGAAATTCGAAGAGTAAACATTTTTTCTGCTTTAAAGCGCGAAAATGTGAACAGTAGACAATTTTAAAAGTGAAAGGAGGATTGGTTGCAAAAAAAATTCAGTTTGAAAGTGGTAAACTTTCAACGTAAAAAATTTTTTACTCGAAAGGAGGGAAACTTAAAAAGTAAACATGTTTTTGACTGGAACGGGGGATACTATCAAAAGTAAACAATGTTTTAACTTGAAAGGGGAAAATTTTTTAAGTCAACAATTTTTTGTCTTGGAAGGGGAATTAACAAGTAAACCGTTTTTATATCGGAGGGGAAAATTTTTTTAATATAAATTTTTTTACTTGAAAATGAGAAAAGTTTTAAAGCAAACAATTTATCGCCTTGAAAAGGGGGCAACTTCAAAAGTGAACTTTTTTCCAGCTAGAAAGGGGGATATGTTTTTAAATAAACAATTTTTTGGCTTGAAAGGGGAATTAAGAAGTAAACCATTTTTATATTGTAGGAGGGGTAAATCAATAAGTAAACAATTTCTTACTTGAAGAAGGATCTTTTGAACTTCAAAAATAAACAACTTTTCGGCTTCAGAGGGGAGAATTTTTTAATTTTTTACTTGAAAATGAGAAAAGTTTCAAAGCAAACAATTTATCGCCTTGAAAAGGGGGAAACTTTAAAAGTAAACATTTTTCCAGCTGGAAAGGGGGATATTTTTTTAAGTAAACAATTTTTGGACTTCAAAGGGGAATTAAGAAGTAAACCATTTTCATATTGAAGGAGGGTGCATTAATAAGTAAACAATTTCTTACTTCGAGAATAATCTGTTAAAATTTGAAAATAAACAAAGTTTTGCCTTCAGAGGGGAAACATTTTTTAATTGACATTTTTTTGTACTTGAAAAGGAGAAAAAATTTTAAGCAAACAATTTATCGCCTTGGAAAGGGGCAAACTTCAAAAGTAACAATTTCTTCAGTTACAAATGGGGAACATTTTTTGAAGTAAATACTTTTTCGGCTTGAAAGGCGAATTAAGAAGTAACCCATTTTCATATTGAAATGTGGGTAAATTAATAAATGAACAATTTCTTACTTGGAGAAGGAGCTTTTAAAGTTCAAAAGTAAACAATTTTCCGGCTTCAGAGGGGAGAAATTTTTTAATTAAAAATGTTTTTACTTGAAAATGAGAGAAATTTTAAAGCAAACAATATGTCGTCTTGAAAGGGGGGAAACTTCAAAAGTGAACATTTTTTAAGCTAGAGAGGGGGAATGTTTTTTGAAGTAAATAATTTTTGGACTTGGAAGGCGAATTAGGAAGTAAATCATTTTTATATTGAAGGAGGGGTAAATTAATAAGTAAAAAATTTCCTACTTGAAGAAGGATCTGTTAAACTTTAAAAATAAACAACTTTTCGGCTTCAGAGGGGAAAAATTTAAAAATTTTTTTACTGGAAAATGAGAAAAGTTTCAAAGCAAACAATTGATAGCCTTGGAAAGGGAGAAACTTCAAAAGTAAACATTTTTTCAGCTAGAAAGGGGGGGATTTTTTTAAGTAAACAATTTCTTTACTTGAAAGATGATTTAAGAAGTAAACCATTTTCATATTGGAGGATTAACTTAATGAGTAAACAATTTCTCACTTCGAGAATAATCTGTTAAATTTTAAAAATAAACAAAGTTTTGGCTTCAGAGGGGAAAAATTTGTTATTCAATATTTTTTTTACTTGAGAAGAAGAAAAATTTGGAAGTAAACAATTTTCGCCCTGAAAGGGAGGAAACTTCAAAAGTAAACATTTTTTTCAGCTAGAAAGGGGGAACATTTTTTGAAGAAAATAATTTTTTGGCTTGAAAGATAAATTAAGGAGTAAACCATTTTCATATTGGAGGATGAATAACTTAATAAGTAAACAATTTCTTGCTTGCAAAAGGAACTTTTATACTTTAAACGTAAACAATTTTTGCCTTGAAAGGGGGGAACTTCAAAAGTAAATATTTATTCAGCTTGAAAGGGGGATAATTTAAAAAGTGAACTATTCTTCTGCTGTAAAGTGTGAAAATGTTAAAAGTAAACAAGTTTAAAATTCGAAGGAGGCTTTTTTGAAAAAACAACTTTTCGGTTAAAAAATGGGAAACTTTAAGAGTGAACATTTTTTCACTCGAAAGGGGGAAAGCTTAAAAAGTAAATATATTTTTCGCTGGAATGGGGGAGACCTTAAAAAATAGCCAATTTTTTGACTTTGAATAAGTAAACAATTTCTTTCTCGGAAAATGCACTTTTAAACTTTAAAAGTAAATCATTTTTCGGCAACAGAGGGGAAAAATTTTCAAATTTTGAATTTTTTACTTGAAAATGAGAAAAGTTTCAAAGCAAACAATTTATCGCCTTGAAAAGGGGGAAACTTCAAAAGTAAACATTTTTTCAGCTTAAAAGGGGGATATGTCTTTAAGTAAGCATTTTTTTGGCTTGAAAGGAGAATTAAGAAGTAAACCATTTTTATATTGAAGGAGGGGTAAATCCATAAGTAAACAATTTCTTACTTGAAGAAGGATCTTTTAAACTTCAAATGTAAACAATTTTTCGGCTTCAGAGGGGAAAACTTTTTTAATTAAAAACGCTTTTGCTGGGAAGGAGGAACATTTTTTGAAGTAAATAATTTTTTGGCTTGTAAGAGGAATTAAGAAGTGAACCATTTTTATATTGAAGGAGGGGTAAATTAACAAGTAAACAATTTCTTACTTGTAGAAGGATCTGTTAAACTTTTAAAATAAACAACTTTTCGGCTTCAGAGGGGAAAAATTTTTAAATTTTATATTTTTTACTTGAAAATGAGAAATGTTTCAAAGCAAACAATTAATCGCCTTGAAAAGGGGGAAACTTCGAAAGTAAACATTTTTCAGCTAGAAAGGGGGAACATTTTTTGAAGTAAATAATTTTTTTGGTTTGAAAGACGAATTAAGAAGTAAACCATTTTCATATTGCAGGATGAATAACTTAATAAGTAAACAATTTCTTGCTTGCAAAAGGAAATTTTATACTTTAAACGTAAACAATTTTCGCCTTGAAAGGGGGAAACTTCAAAAGTAAACATTTATTCAGCTTGAAAGGGGGATAATTTAAGAAGCAAACAATTTTTTGGTTTGAAATGGGAGAAACTTAAATTTGAATAAATTTGAATAAAAATTTGAATACAAGTAAATAATTTTTTAGCTTGAAAGGAATGTGCCTTAATAAGTAAATTTTAAAGTAAACTTAGAAGGGGCACAAAATTAAAAGTAAACAATTTTTTACTTTGAAAGGGGAGACCTTCAGAAGTAACTAATGTTTCGAATCAGAAGGGGAAAATTTTTAAAGTAAACAATTTTTTATCTTGAAAGGGAATTACGAAGTAAAACATTTTTATATTGAATGAGGGATCACTTAATAATTAAACAATTTCTTTCATGGAAAAGGAACTTTTAAATTTCAAAAGTAAACAATTTTTTGGCATTAGAGGGGAAAATGTTTAAAATTAAAAATTGTTTTACTTGAGAACAGGGAAAATTGTAAAACAAACAATTTTTCCCCTTAAAAGGAGAGAAACTTCAAAAGTGAACCTTCTTTCAGCTTCAAAAGTGGATAATTCAAGAAATAAACAATTTTTTGGTTTGAAATTGGAAAAGCTCAAAAAGCAAACAATTTATTTTCTTGAAAGAGGAAATATTTTCAAAGTAAACAATTTTTGTCTTGAAAGGGGAATTACGAAGTGAACCATTTTTATATTGAAGGAGGGGTAAATTAACAAGTAAACAGCCGGGGGCTTAAAAAGTAAATAGTGATCCATTTTTCGTGAAAAAACTCTTTTTTTTTTAAATTTCCCTTTTATTTTTAACTGTTGTTTTCAATTTGCTAACATCGATTTTTCCTCAATTAAAAATTTTTTTTGCAGAAATTTGCGTCGAAGCGGGAAAAGGAAAATTCCAAAAGTCAAGGATCTCTGAAAAAGGAAAAAAAGCTAAGCACAGATTCTGATTCAGATTCAGATTCGGAATCCGATTTGAAATCGAAGAATAACGTTCCTTGGAAAAAATGCGATGCTTGCGAAGCAGTTTCAAAATCTTTGATACGTACAACCTGCGATCACGCAATTTGTGAAAAATGTGTAAAAAGTGGCAACGATTGTCAAAAATGCTCCAATGATTCCGAAAAAATGAAGAATGAACCGAATAAAAAATTGTATCCCCAAATTATTTTCGACACCGACTAAGAAGAAGAAATTTTCATAATTTTAAATTACTCAACTTTTTTGTGAAAACTCAATTAATCTGACTTTATTATTGTTACAATGGCGACTGGAAATATATATTCGCATTTGGTTTTTAAAACTGTTCTTCTAAAAAAAATGTGGTTTTTAATTTTTGAATATTTGGGTGGAATCGTAGATTCCTTTGTATTTTTTGCGTTAATAAATTTGTTTTGTATCATCCAGAAAAAAAATCTCAGAGTTGTTTTGCATTATTAGATTTAGATATAATTGAAGTTTAAGATTTAAAAAAAATCAGATCAATATTTTGAAACAAAAATCATTATAATTTAACAAGATTTAGAACTTTTGAACAATTTTGGTTTATGTAAATTTTTTTCTTTGGAAATTAGCATTTTTCAATTGAAAAAAAAATTTGAACAATTTAAATCGGTATTTTTAAAGAAAAATCGTTTAAATTAAATTTAATGATTTTTATTTCAAATAATAAAATTTACAAGATTCAACTTGTATTTTTAAACCAAAAGTGTACTTATTAAGTTTCCCCACTTTCAAGTTGAAAAATTGTTTATTTCAAAAATTTTTCCCCTTTCAAGTACAAAATTGTTTACTTTTTAAGGGCTCCCCCGTTCAACTCAAAAATAGTTTTTTTTTTCAAGTTTCCCTCTCTTACAGTAAAAAACGGTTCACATTTGAATTTTCCCACTTTTAAACCAAAAAATTGTTTAGTTTTTTAATAATCCTCCTTCCAATTTGAAACTTGTTTACTTTTCACATTTTAACACTTTAAAGTAGAAAAATTATTTACTTTTATGAAACTTTTTTTACTTTCAAGAAATGTATTAATTTTTTTATTTTTCCCCTTTTCAAGTAAAAAAATTGTTTACATTTTAAGTTTTTCCCATTTTAAACCAAAAAATTGTTTACTTCTTAAATTATCCCCTTTTCAAGGTAAATAATGTTTACTTTGGAAGTTTCCCCTCTTTCAAGGCAAAACATTGTTTGCTTCAAAATTTTTCCTATTTTCAAGTAAAAAAAATTTTATTTAAAAATTGATCGCCTCTAATGCCGAAAAATTGTTTACTTTTAAAGTATAAAAGTTCCTTTTCGTAATAAGAAATTGTTTATTCATTAAGTTACACCTCCTTCAATATAAAAATGGTTTACTTCGTAGTTCCCCTTTCAAGACAAAAAATTGTTATTTTACTTTTTGCCCCTTTCAAGTTTACTCATTAACATTTAATCCATTCAAGTCGAAAAATTGTTTACTTTCAAAAATTTTTTCCCTTTGGAGCAAAAAATTGTTTATTTCTATTGAAATTTTCTTACTTTAAAAAAATGTATTAATTTGGTTAATTATCCCCTTTTGAGGCCAAGAAATTGTTTGCTTTTTAAGATTCTCCAATTTCAAACCAAAAAATTGTTTATTCTTGAATTATCCTTCTTTCAAGCTGAATAAATGTTTACTTTTGAAGTTTCCCTAATTTCATGTCGAAAAATTGTTTGCTTTAAAATTTTTCCCGTTTTCAAGAGAAAAAATATTAAATTAAAAAAAATTTACCAATTTTCCAAGAAAGATATTGTTTACTTATTTCAAGTCAAAACGTTGATTTTTTCAAGGCTTCCCCTATTCAAGCAAAAAATATGTTTACTTTTTAAGTTTTCCCCCTTTCGAGTAAAAAATTGTTCACTTTTAAACAAATTATCCCCTTTTCAAGCTGGAAAAATAGTCACTTTTGAAGTTTCCCCCCTTTCAATGCGAAAAATTGTTTACTTTTAAAGTTTAAAAGTTCCTTTTGCAAGCAAGAAATGGTTTACTTATTCAGGTAACCCTCCTTTAATATAAATAATGGTTTACTTCTTAATTCCCCTTTCATGCCAAAAAATTGTTTACTTAAAAAAATTTCCCTTTTTATAGTTGAAAAATGTTTACTTTTGAAGGTTCCCCCCTTTCAAGGCGATAAATTATTTACTTTAAAATTTTTCCCATTTTCAAGTAAAAAATTTGTACCTTTTAAAATTTCCCCCCTCTGAAGCTGAAAAATTGATTAAATTTTAAGTTTAAAAGATCCTTTTCCAAGTAAAAAATTGTTTACTCATTAATTTACCCCTCCTTCAACATAAAAATGGTTTACTTCTTAATTCCCCTTTCAAGCCAAAAAATGGTTTACTTAATTATTGTTATTAAAATTTATAAGCTTGAAAAATTTCATTTTATTTAAAATTAATTATATTCTAAAGAAGATGCATAATTTTTCATCAATTTTGAGTTACATTGGCGTTTTACATAGGAAATTGTTATTAAAAAAATTATTATAATTTAAACAAGCTTCAGAATTTTTTTTGAATTAAGGATTATTTTAGCGTTTTCGTCCAAAAAATTGAATTTTTAGCAGTTAAAAATTCAACTTTTGATTATTGAGAATTGAAGAAAATTGCAAATTGAATTTTCAACAGTTAAAAATGGAAGGAAGTTGTGAGTTGAATTTTTAACTGTTGTACATTCAACTTTCAATTTTCTTCAATTCCCAACAGTTTAAAATTTAACCTTTGGGAATTAAGCTCTTTAAAATTAAACTGTTAAAAAATAATGAAAATTGAAATTTTCATTTTGAATCAATAAATATTAAATATTTCAATCCATAAAAAAATTATAAAAAAGTAGATATTTTGAAAATAATATAATAATAATAAAAAAATTTTTTGTCACGTTATGTCCAGTGTCTTTCGCCGGAAATTGGTTATTTCAAATAAAAATTATTTGACTTTTACTTCAAAAATTAAACTTACAATTTTGAACAACTTTAAGTTATGTTAGTGGTTTTCGTCGGAAATTGGTATTTTGGAAAATGTTATATAATAATTCTGAGCTTAAGATATCAATGTTCATCAATTACAATCAACTCCCGATATAAGATCCCCCGGTTTACGGCGTTCCTAGAACTGATAGCCTCCGCAGTTTCGTGGTGATTGGAGCGGCGTGGCCGAAAGAGAGGATGTGCTTAGTCAAGCGTGACAAGCAGCTCGAGGGCGGCACTCTCAGCGCATTAGTTGCACCAGGTTGCGTCATGCGTCCAAATACAATAGAAATGGTTCATGCGATCCTGCCTATTTACGTTTGGATTCCCCCGGCTTAGGATCGAGGCCAAGGCAATCCATGTCCGCAATCGGTCATATATCGGGAGTTGAGTGTACACTATGAAATACAAACAATTTTGTATTCTTAATAATTTCATTTTTTAATTTGAAAATTGCGTGAGCTAAGAAAGACAAAGACGTAGATAGGAAGAAATTACAGAGCGACCTAGAACTTTGTTTTTTAGATACGTGTATTAATAATATTATTTTACCTTGAGAAACTCAGATTATTTTATGACTAAATAGGTGTTAAATTGAGCTTTGATAAAATTTGACATCATTACCGTTTTATTGCATAAATATTAAATACGCAAATTTTGCGTAATTCTTCACTGCGCAGATATAAAAAAGTTTGTTTAAAATTAGAAGAAGTTAAACATGAATTATTAATTGTTCATAACAATTTAAATTAAATATTTTTAGTTCCGTTTCCGGTACCGAATAGTAAAGTACGCGTGTTTATTCTGTGCTATCTTTTTTGGTTTTGGCGACGAGTGTGTAGGTGTGATTGAGGCGAAAGGTGGTGAGGGTGGTCAGTGAAGTGAAGGGGTTGTGTGGAAGTGTGGGGAGGCTGTTTTATAAGGTTAAAAGGGTTAAAGGAGAGTTGAAAGTGATAATTTGGAGGTTAGTTGTCGAGGACGGAAAAGTGAGAGAGCAGATAGGGGACAGCAGATCGGTAAGATAGGCCAGCATGTTTGTTGCGAGGAGCCCAGTGGGGTCCGACAGAGGGCAGCAGGTAGACAACAATCCCAGTGCTGCAGTGGGACTCCGATGCCGTGTCGAAAGTCGAAAATCGAACGCACCTCTTTTTCTAATGTGTGGAGATAGAAAGAGAGGTTCGTTCGATTTTCGACTTCGAAACAGCATCGGAGTCCCACTGCTGATGATCTCACTGAGACCGGCGAAACGGGGAGTGGTAAGGGTGATGCCGGAGATAGTGATGATGGCGGGGGCCAGTATGCTACGCCAGGAAAATTCGGGTGGGGAGAGAAGGAAGGGGAGCTAGTTGACAGGAGGACTCGAGGGAGGCCGTCAAATCGGGAACTGCTTAATAGATCCAGGGCTAGCAGTTTAGGATCGAGACAACTTTTTGATAAATGGAGGCAGGGGGGAGGGTTTACGGATAAAAGTGACGAGGGGGATAAGACGGAAGACAGTAAAAGATCAAGGGAAGAAGAGGGGTATGAGCAGGGAGAGGAGAAGTTGCGGAAAAAGTTAAAAAAAAAGTCACCACCGGAAAGGAATAAAGCGAAAGGGAAATTCGATCTAGAGAGCCTAGAAAATCTTATTAAAGGGTTTAGAGAGGAAACGATCCGAAGTTTGAATGGCATGCAAAAGCGAGGGGAGGAGGTTTGGGAGGAAATGAGGAAAGTTAGAGAGAAGTGGGAAGAATGGAATCTGGTGTGGCGGCAAGAAAAAGATAAAGTTTGGAAGCAGTTGGAAGATATTGAGAAAAATCAAAGGATGAGTGAGGAAAAGAGAAAATCAGATATGGAGAAGCTGGCAGAAAGAGTGAGAAAACTAGAGTGTAAGTCTGAGGATATAAAGAAAGGGAATGAGGGGGTAAGAGAAGGAGAGAGAATAAAAGAAATGAATGAGAATGTTATCCTAGAAAATGTGAGAATGAAATCAAGATTGAGAGAGTTGGAAAGGAAAATGAAAGTAGAAGAGAAGACGAAACGGAGTAGGAATATAGTGATAAGAGGAATGAAAGTAGATAGTGAATCAGGTAGAGAAGAAGTGGAAAAGTTGATGAGCGAAATTGGAGCAAAAGTGCACGTGGAAGAGGTAAATGGAGTGGGAAGGAAGATTGAAGGTAAATCGCGTATGTATGTAGTGAAAGTGAGAAATGAGGAAGAAAAAGGTGATATCTTGAGAAAGAAAAAAGCTTTGAAGGGAAGGGAAGAAAGGATAGAGGAGGATATGACGTGGAATGAAAGAAGGAGAAGGTGGATGATGAAACAGAGAGCATGGAATGAAAGAGTGAAAGGGAACACGGTGTGGATAGGGAAAGACAGGATGTGGATAAATGGGAATGTGTGGATATGGGATGATGAGGAAGAAAAATTGAGTGAAGTGTGTAGGGAAGGCCCATGGCGACGAGAGGAAGAAGTGAAGACTAAGAATACAAGGGAGGAGGTAATGGAAACACTAGAGGGTGAAAGAAAAGAAGGAGGAGAAGACGGAGCGACGGGGTTTCCACAAAAGTAGGGAGGGGACATCATGATGAAAGAAGAGAGAAAGGAAGGAAAAAAGAAGTGAGAGTAGCGTTTTGGAACGTATCAGGGCTAATGAATAAAGATGAAGGTTTCTGGGAAGAGTTGAAGAAATGGGATGTAGTGATGTTGAGTGAAACCTGGGTAGATGAGAAGGAGTGGAAGAGAGTGAAGAGGAAATTACCCAAGGGATATACGTGGCAGATGCAAGGGGCAAAGAAAGAGAAGGCAAAGGGAAGAAAGAAAGGGGGTATGGTGTCAGGAGTGAGGGAGGAATTGGTAGGAGAAAAGAGAATAGAAATGGGATTTGAGGAAACGGATGGAGTAATGACGAGAATGGTGAAGATAGGAAAAAGAAAGGTAAGGATAGTTTGCGTTTACAGGAGAAGGGGAGAAGAAGAAGGTTGGAGTGTGATTAGGAAATGGGTGGCGAAAAAGGATGACGAATTGGTGTTGATAGGAGGTGATCTGAATGCTTGGACGGGGGAACAGGGAGGGGAAATATGGGATGAAGACAGTGAGACTTTCAGGAGAAAATCGAAACAGAAACAGGTGGACCAGGAGGGTAGGACTCTGTTGGAAATTCTGGGAGAAACAGGATGGTTTATTTGCAATGGGAACTCGGAAGGGGATGAGGAAGGCGAGATTACGTTTGCAGGGAAAGGGGAAACAGTGATTGACTACATTCTGGCCGAGGAAAGGGTAAGGAGGCTGTTGAAAAGAATGGAAGTAGGGAACGAAATAGGGTCAGAACACTTCCCGGTCATTGCAACGTTGAAATGCGGGAATTGGGGAAGAGAGGGAAGGAAGAAGGAGGGAGCGACAAGGAAAAAAGCAAAGATGGGTAACTGGGGAGCTGATAAGCTAAGAGAATATACGGAAAGAATGGAAGAAGAGAATGGTTTGATTGAAGATGGGGGAGGCGTGGATGAGATTTTGTGTAAAATGAGGGGAAGGGTGGAGAAAATAGTGGAAGAAATTAGGCCAAGTGAGGAAGAAAGAGGGGAGAAGAGAGGATGGTGGGATGTGGAAT